>JAOPJM010534776.1:0-10024 GCA_027124095.1 Muusoctopus leioderma
TAAAAATCAAAGACGAGGTGGGTTACGAACAGTGTTATTAACAAAGTTATTAACTTGACGCTCAGGGAAAAAATGAAGAGTGGGTTATGACGTTTCGGACATAGTCCTTCTACAGATAGACGGAAAAGAGGGGGGAAGGAGAAGACGGAGGGGAAAAAATCGGAGTCGAAAACAAAATCCGAGAAGAAAAAAACGTGGATTGTTTACATGATGGTTGGGCGGGAAAAGAGAGAGAGGACCGTAAAACCGGAAGTGAGCTAAAGCTGGCCGTAAAAGTCAGGAGAGTATGGTAGTAGGGTGAAATCTGTAGTTGTGTGTGTATGTGGGTATGTGTGTGTGTGTATGTGTGTGTGTATGCGTGTGTAAAAAAAAGGTCAAGTGCGTGTGTGTACGTGTGTGTGTGTTGTATGTATGTACGTGTGTGTGTGTTGTATGTATGTACGTTTGTGTAGGGGGTGTATGTGTGTGCGTAAGCGTGTGTAAAAAAACAAATTCAGCAGTTGAGTGGTCAACAGTAGAGATCAGTGGTAGATGTGGTGTTAATGTGTGTGTGTGTGCGTGTGTGTGCGTATGTGTGTGCGTGTGTGAGTGTATGTGTCTACGTGAGTGTGTGCGTATGTATGTGTATGTATGTGGATGTGTGTGTGTGTATGTATGTGTGTGTGGATATATGTTTGTGTGTGTGTGTGTGTTGTATGTGTGTGTGTGTGTTGTATGTATGTGTTCGTGTCTGTGGGTGTGCGTGTCTGTGAGTAAAAAAGAAAAGAAAACTATATGTGTGTGTGTGAGTGGGTTTTGGAGTGAGTGTGTGCGTGTGAGTGGGTTTTTTGTGTGTGGGTGAGTGTGCATTAAGTGCTTTTTGTGTGTGTGTATGTATGTGTAGGTGTGTGTTGTGTGTGTGTGTGTGTTGTATGTGTGTATGTGTTGTATGTGTGTGTATGTGTGTGTGTTGTATGTGTGTGTGTGAGTGAGGGTGGTTTTTTAGTGTGTGTACGTGTGTGTGCGTGTCTGTGAGTAAAGAAGAAAGGAAAACTATGTGGTGTTGTTTTGTATGTGTGTGTGTGTGTGTGCGTGTGTGAGTGGGGTTTGGAGTGAGTGTGTGTGTGCGTGTGTGAGTGGGTTTTTGAGTGTGTGTGTGTGTGTGTGTGTAAGTAAAAAGTGTGTTATGTATGTGTATGTGTGTGTGTGTGTGTGTATTTATCTAAATTTCGTCAGAGTCTTTGTGTTTTGGGAGTGCCAGCTGCAAAATGTTGGTAGAAACAAGTAACATTCATTTATTAGGTTCATCTTTTTTAAAACCGGTAGAATTCCAAAGATATATTTCTCAGAATTATTTTAAGTTTACTATCACTCATGAGAGGAAGTAAAATTGTAAATTATGACATGACACAGATTAATTAATGTGTCAAATCATATATTTTAACATTTCATATTTTACTGGTAAATAGTTAGGGTCTAGTCCTTGTGTTTTCTTTGTTGATATGCTTTCCTCTTTTGTTTTTGTTATTTGTTATTATTTTTCATGTACTTTGTATCGGCGTCGAATTGGTAGAGTCGTTAGCGCGTCGGACCCGAATGCCATGCAGTATTCGTTCTGACTCACTGCGCTCTGAGTTCAAATACCGCCGCCGAGGTCAACTTTGCCTTTCATCCTTCCAGGGTAGATAAATAAAGTACCAGTCTAGGACGATGGACTGGTGGAATCGTTACAGCGTCGGACGAGATGCCTCGTGGTATTTATTCCAGCTCTGCGTTCTGAGTTCAAATCCCACCGTGGCCTGCTTGGATGGTAGACTTAATCCATCACCCGGTTTAACACCACCACCTGGCTACCTTTAGAGGAATCCACTCTGTTGCAAGCATTCGGTATCTGAGGATACCTTCCTCTCGGACAGGGCGCCACCACCTTCCTTCCAGAGGCAGCAGTAAAAATTAAAAATGTCCATCTTTCGTGATATTAAATCATCGTTTTATCAAAGTAAGTTAAAATTTCAGATATATTAACCCTTTCGGTGCGCAAAACAATGTGTATACCCAGTAAGCCAATCAAAACATCACAAATGCGCAGAATCGCTTATTGACGACTCCCGGCTATGCATGCAAAAAACTAAAGTCGCTTATTGACTACTCCCGTACCGAAAGGGTTAAACATGACCAAAAGAAGAAATAAACTTGAATAATGTGTTAAAGATAACATGCTACTGAAATACTTAGAATGCTAAAGGGAAATTTCAACTGTCACTTGCATTCGAATACATTAAAATAACGAAAACGTATGACAAGAATGTTTCTCAATTGTATTATATTGTACTATTGACTATTTAAAACTAAATAAATATGTTATTGCAGGCAGTTCGTTTTTTTTAACTTGTTGTTTACTGTTCATTGAAATAAGCACACGATTCTTAGGTATAATAAGCATTCATACAGCGTCCGGTAATGCCAATTAAGAATAATCAACAACCATAATCCCCAAAACAACCAAGTTTATTGAATCGTTTACAGCAATATAATCAGTTAATACTACTTCAACTATTACTACTGTTATAGCGAACGTTCCCAATAACACCACCGCTAATAACGCCGCCACCACCACCATCATCACTACTACTACTACTACTACTACTACTAACAATAATGATTTCTTATATTGCCATAAGTCTACGCATTAGAGTCGATGAGGATTGCCAATTGAATCAACTCCAATATATGCCTGGTACATATTTTATCGACCTCACAGAGATGAGAGGAAAAGCTTATCTTAATGGGATGTGGAGGGTAATTATATTTTAAACTAATATTAATAATAATAATAATTGTTTCTACCATAGGCACAAGGCCAACAATCCAGTACTTGACTGGTACTTTATTTTATCGACCCCGGAAGGATGAAAGGCAAAGTTGACCTCGGCGGGATTTGAACTCAGAGTGCAGTGAGCCAGAATGAACACTAAGGTATTCTGTCTGACGCGGTAACGACACCGCCAATTCGCCGCCTTTTAATAATAATAAAAATAATAATTCTTTCTAATATTGGCACATGGCCAGAAATTTAGGGGAGGGGTAAGTCGATTAAATCAACCCCAGTATTTGACTGGTACTTTGTTTATCGACCCCCGGAGGATGAAAGGCAAAGTTGACCTCGGTGGGATTTGAGCTTAGAGCGCAGCGAGCCAGAAAGAATATTGTAAGGTATTTTCTCCGACGCACTAATAATAATAATAATTACTTCTAACATTAATAATTGTTTGAGCTCATACATATATACAAATAAAACAAACGTTAAAACATGTGCGGTTGGCCAAGACACAGCTATATAAAACCGACGGGAGTGGTAAGGGTGGTGTACAATGAATGTATTAACATTTGATGAAGTTAAAGAACACAGAATACATATAAAATTATATAAAACATACAATCATTAAAACAAGATTTAATATTAAAGAAAGACATGAAAAACATTTAAGGTATCTCATGCAAGCAATGTTAAGAACCAACTAGCTAGGTCGAGTCAGAGCACGCTACAACCCTTTCCGCCTGCCACTCGTTATATTGTAACCGGGTACACCCAAATGCATGCTTAAGTATTTTGGTGGATTGGGTTAGCATTCAGTGGCCTCACATCTTCTGGACAATAAACTTTTAAACGTTGATAGGCTTCTTTCGCGGTCTTGTAAAGCTGTATTGTCCAGCTGCTCCAAGTGTTTCTTGCACCAACTGCTTGTCTATTCACATATTGGTTGGCTCATTAACCTCTAGCTAAAATAACAATGTGAGTAATCCGTTGTTCTTTTTAATGATGGCCGTGAAATTGCACGAGTCCCAGAAACTAGTCTTTCCCTCAGTGGACCGGAAGCTTTCTGACATGACTAGCTTTTTTGTTTCTTTTTTTCTTTCCCCCCACGAACGGTCTGCCGCTACACCTCAGCTGCCATCTGATCCACATCCTCGCAAGAGGATGGGTTTGTACTGCCGGGAGGGCGATTTTGGTATAGTCTGCTTCAGGGTGATCTCCTACACCATTTTCGGAGCATCAACTGGTGATGCTACTACAAATGCTGCCTCCGGAACCTGCTGCTGTTAGTTACTCTCCCTTTTGATCTGTCTTTCCAACTCCTTGAAGTAGAAAGCTCTCAAGTGGCTCTTTCTGACTCAAATATAAAACCCCTGCACCGCCAGCGTCATTGCTTTTGTCTTTGCGCCCACGACAGAGCATAGTTCTGGAACGGTCCTGTGGCCTTGAGAGGTCATAAGGACTTTCAAGTCCATGCTGACCACATGTTCTTTGTCACCTCTGCGTTCACCACCTATCCATATTGCGCTACAAAGGTGACTGTCATCTTGTGTTACACCAGCCCATGTATAGAGGTACGAGTCTATGTTTAATGCACTCTCTGCTTAACTTGTGTTTTATCACCATGGATCTTGAAGGCGAGGCGGACCGTACCCTAATCCTTGCCCCGATTGATTGATAAGATACTGGTCCACGCATCGGCCAGAGTTTCCTTTATCTCCTCTTTCGAGAGCATAGAGAAAAGAACCCTCCCTTTTTGAAGCAAAGATATGTTAACCTTTTCCTCGCCCGCTCTTGAACAAGTTCTTCGGGCAAAGAGACGGAATATTTGGTGAAGCAATTTTGGTGAAGCAATTTTTCCACAGTTCGTTCTCGGACTGAACTCTATCTATAATCAGAATTTTCTTGTTTGGGGCCATTTTTGCAAAACACTTCCATTTGTAAAATTCTCGCTCGGTAGCGTGTATGTGAGTGTCACTGCTGATGTTGTTGTTGTTACCGCTACCTATATAGTTTCCAAAACCACTCTCAACGCTATTTTTGTTACGAAAACCACATTATTTCCTTCTTCCAAACTATATATGCCCTACTGCAAAGCAGGTTCGTTTAAACATGTTCCCTCTTTTGTTTTGTTTGGTGTCAGCAGAGGTATCAAAGTTTTTTCTTTGCGAGGCGAGTATTGGCTCCTTGTCTTGTCGCCATTGTGTTGTATGTAAAAAAAAAAAACAGTTGAACGAACTTTTGAAACAAGTGTTCAAAAATGTCCTTTTTGCCCCAAACGAGGAAAACATAATTAAATACATTTTCCTCTTGCTTTGTTTATGCGACACACGACACGAAAAATAATCATCCAATTCCTTGATAAATCAACATTATGTAATCCACAATGAGGAGCACACTAAAACACGTCTTGCCAGGAGAAGAAACAAGAATATTGTTGTTGTTGTAGTTAATATTATTATTATTGGATGCCAGCATGAACGGATGTGTTTTTCTTCGCCTCTAGCTGTTGACTAGACATTGGCTTGGGTTTACACGGAATTTACCACAAGCTTGATGATATATTTTGCGAAGTTGTGCCAAGTAAACGTATTTTACAAGGCAAGTTGGTTTTATTTGACTTTTCTTTTGAAAAAAATCAATTTTATTGATATTTTCAACATTGTTTTCGTTGGAGTCGCTCTCTAATGGCGACAAATCTACGTAGAAACACCCACCGAAAGGGTTAAAAAATGTACACAGTGCTACAAACATGAGGCAGGAAGGCACGAAGGGGCCTACTTTGCAACCAAACATAAATGTTACGCATACGAAGGACCTCATAATTTTCGGAAGAAGGGAATTATTGAGTCTTTCTGAAGGCTCGCTCGGTGACGACAACAACAACAATTACAGCATTCACACAGGCACAAACGTCGACGAGTAAGGTATGCACACCTGGAACTAGTTTCGCCCAGATAACCTCAAATATTGAATATCTGGACTTGGAAAACGCACAGGCCGAAACGGAGCAGTAGCAGAGCTGCGTCCAAAAAGACTGTATCATCTTGCCTGAAGATTACATTCAGAAGCAGGCGAGGAGAAAACTAACTTATCTTTGACTCACGAAAGAAGGGGGGGGGGGGCTTACTCCTTTCCCCCTAAAGAGCAACTAAAAGAAGCCCTGGCAGATGAGGGAAGATTTTAAACATTGACAGAGGTAAGATCTACGGCACTATCTGTTAACCTTCAGGACCAAGGACGAGGCACAGAAACAAGCAGAATATGTGCGCGAAACACCCGTGCATAAGCTTGTACCCCAATACATGAGGCAGCGCAATATAAGGGTCACAGTCAGATGCATGGCAAGTGACACTAACCCCTGGATCATTTACACCTTTGTAAAACAATACGGGCGGGTAGTGAGCGCCAAAGCAATAAGAAATGATATGTGGACGGCATGGACCTACAAGTCCTTATGACCCCTCAGAATCACAAGGTCATACCGGAGCTATGCCCCATGGTGGGCACTGAAACTAAACCAATACGATTAACAGTGCAGGGCAGACAGCCAAGCTGTTATAGCTGTGGAAACAAGCCATCTCAGGGCTTTCTGCCCCCAGGAGCTGTAAAGGAGAACAAAAAGTAAACAAACTCCGGAATCTGCTGTTCCTGTAGCACCGCCAGTTGGACCACCGGTTCCGGCTCCGAGGATGGCCGAAAAACCCAATCCGACCCCGTTCCCAGAAGCGAAGCCACCCTCTCCTTGTCCGGAGATGGTAGAAGTAGTCGTCTCGTGCCCGGTCACTGTCGAAGCTCCACTTCCTTATAGTACCACCTCATCCACTTGGGAGGAGGAGGAACAAATGAAGCCTGAGGGAGACTGGCAGACAGTTGGTGAAAAGAAGAAAAGAAAAAAAGAAGCAAAAAAAAACAAAAAGGGGAACCAGCCCTCTCAGAAAACACCAAGGAAACTGGAGGAGAAACCTGAACTGTGGGACTCATCCAGTTTTACAGTCGTCAGAGTGAGCAACTATTGTTTGAGCTAAAGAATGCCCATCCGCCTAATATGTGGATGGAAAGAGAACTGGAACATTACACCCTCCAGCATGCAGAGGATAGACTGTTGGTGAAAACCACAAAGGTTTACGAGAGAATCAAATACTTCTGTCCAGAAGATGTGGGTCTTTTCGTGGACGAGCTTAACAAACAAATGCTCATGAGTGACTTCAGTGACCCACGAGAAATTTATAATGTTTGGTGGGTGAACAGAGGTGTGGGGTGCTCTGACTCGAACTAATACGTGTGTTCCCCCCTGTGTGTTGGTGGGTAACCCTAAATGTCTTTCATGTCTTTCATATTATATCTTGTTCTAATTATTGTGTGCTTTAAAATAATTTTATATTTATTTCATGTTGTTATTTTATTAGATTTTTAACCCGTCAATTGTATAATGTCCTGACCCCTCCCCTCGTTTCTATATAACTTTGATTCGTTTGATTCCACACGCATTGTAACCCCATGTTTTCCCACGTTCTATTGTATTGCATGTTCGGGCCCTTAGTGGCCAATAAAGAAAGGATTATTATTATTATTATACTGCTGACAACACCATCGGCATGGTGGTTTCGGTATGCCGTGGCTGCTAATACGCAGACATGCACTGAGGATACGGCTTCTACAAATATTCCTAGACGGTGATTAGGTGTAGTCGCCCTTTGTCAGGCACGTTTTTCCGCATAACATCTCTTTGACGGAACTGCAGTCCTGGGTCAAGCGAAGACCGAGACTGGGCGGCTGGCATCTGGAATGTTATCAGGTGCTTACTGCTCTCTAACAGTCGGGCAATGCGGTCGGTGGAACTTCCACGTTAGCATTCTATAGAGCATTATCTGGGTGTCGATGAGAAACAACTGGCTAGTCTGTTCCGGATGATTTTAAACCCGGGGACTATGGATAATTTCCAGAAATCTCTGGCCTGGCAGTGCTACCGGAGGGCATTGTCGGTTCGGAAAAAAACTCTACAGGCACAGAAGTGCTGTCAAGCGGGCCTGTCCGAGTTGCATTGCAGAGCGACGAAACCGTTCTGCATTCACTTGTCTAGTATCTGGGCATTGCTGACTTGTGGAGTTTTGTCGAACAGCTGTTGTCGCGCGTAGGACAGATCCGGCTGTCAACTGAGTCCATTCTGAAAATCGCTCCACCGCCTTCCTTTGGCCGGGAAGGACAGACAGTTTTCCTCTGCCTGGTGGCTATGGCGAAAGAGGTTGTATGGTGGACGAGACTGAAATGACAGAAGAAAGACACCTCCCTCTTCGGCCAAGCCCTCATCAACTTGTTCAAGTTTCACTTGGAAAGGAAAGGGAGGGTAGAGAGGGAGGTGCTGCTTCCCAGTAAATTTGTTGAAAGGTGGTTGAGGGTGGCAAACATGGCGCGAATGAACGGTCCTACTCTTAGCATGCGCCTGTAGGTCAGAGAGTGACGGACGAGAGAGGGCACTTGCCCTTGGTTGTCAGGGTGATCCACGTTGTGTGGGGTTACCTTAATTATCCCTAAGTTGTTGTCTCCCTTTTGTGGACTTTATTTGTTATTATTGTAGTGGTACCTTTTGTTTTTATTATTCCGTGTTTACACGCACACATTAAACCCCCACTGTATTTTGTTTTGCATTCTGTCCTTGTGCTGTCCTCTTTGTAAGCCATTGCGGCTAATAATGAAAAATTGTTGTTGTTGTTGTTGTCGGTGTTGTTGTTGCTGCTATGTTTTGAATTAGGCAGACGCGTTTCGTCTAGTTCTCTCATATCCTGGATTTTTACTTTCGTTGAAAAACATTTTTTTAATGCGGAACTACGAATTAGAGAGGTAGAGCTTTTAATTGTTCGCATTAATTTTTCCCCGTTTGGAAAGTTTGAAGAAACAAATGTTCTCCTCTACCAATCGAAAACAAACAAATTGACTACGGAGTCAAATGTTTCATCACGAAAAATTCGAACGAAAACAAACACGTTTTTACAGAAAATAAAATTAAAAACATGAAAGCAAATTCAATTCCTCACCAGAATACATTTATTTCACAACAAAAAAACTTAATAAACTTCTGACAGAAAACATCATTTTGAACAATTTAAATCATACGAATAACGATAACAACAACAACATCGGCATTAATACACACGCGCGTGTTTCACCAAGTGAAGAAATGAATGGTGAATTCAAATTCAGAAGCAGAAAAAGCTTTTCAACCCTTCCTTCTTTCGCTGGAGCTACCTCAAATAGATAGGCCCTAGATATGAATTATTTGGTGGAGAAAAAGTCTGCCAGGCAGACTTTTTCTCCACCAGATTTGTAACGAAAGTAATGCAAAAGTAGGCATACATTTTCTATTAACTGATATAGATCGTTCAAATTACACATGTTGGTAGAGTAACTCTTCTTCTATACAAAGGTACTACTCAACATAGTCTCCATCACAAGCGATGCATTTGAGCCATCGTTGAACCCAACTGCCGATTGCTCTTTGAAAAAATGCAGGTCTGCACTGCTGTACTCACCTCTTCACAGCCACTTTCACCTCGTCTGTGTCATCAGATCGTTGTCCCCGAAGACTGTCCTTCATTGGACCGAACAGGTCGAAGTTGGAGGGCACCAGCTCCGGGTTGTATAGTGGATGGGGAACCACTGACCAGCTCAATTTGCCGATTGCCTGATTTGTTGCCAAAGATGTGTGTGGCCACGCATTGTCATGGGTCGTTTTCAGATTCTTGTTCGGTCTCTTCCTCCTAATGGCTTCTCTAAACTTGTTGAGTGTCTCAGTGTATCGCTTGCTGTTCAGGGTACAGCCACGTTCCAGAAAATCAAGGAGAATGACACCCTTATCCCCAAAGCCAGTCACCATGACTTTCTGTACTGATCGCTGGCTCTTGAAATTCAAACGTCTTGGAAAAGAGGTGTGACGCCATTCCACGGACTGGGTCCTCGTTTCCGGTTCATAAAGATACGCCCAAGTTTCATCTCCTGTCACCAGATTGGAAAACAACGCGTCTTCATTGGCTTCAAACGCTTCCAGCGGATCAGAGCAGACTTCCACCCTTCTCTCCTTCAAATCGGGTGTCAACTTTGCACACACTTTCCGATACCCAAAGTCTTCCACCATCGTCTGTAATGCATTGTAATCACAGTCCAGTTGTGCAGCAAGCTCACGGATTGTGATTCGTCTGTCCGCGTGAATCAATTCGTCCACTCGCTGGCGAT
>JAOPJM010534787.1:0-7500 GCA_027124095.1 Muusoctopus leioderma
AACTCAGAGTTACGGATTTGTGAAGCTTTCAGCTTCGAATAAAATTTATGTATCACTCTACTTCGGTATTGAGTACTTTTTTCCTCTCTGTACTGCACTGCGGTGCTTTCACAACTATATATATATATATATATATGTGTGTAGTTGTGCAATAAGAATGGATGGTCATAGTTGGAACACCTTTGGTCATATGTCTTCTTGTTCAGGGATAACTTGGGGTTAAACAACTTGAACAACTAAACGCTGTTATAAACATACTAAACATAGTCTAATTGACTTAAACAGATAAATCACTCAATTAAACATTCTACACCTTTTCAAGGTTGAATTAAAATAAACTCTAGGCAAATTAAAACTCTCGAAGCAAATTAAAATAGCTTTGAAATAAATTAAAATAATCTTGAAACAAATTAAAATAGCCTTGAAACAAACTATAACAATCTCGAAGCAAATTAAAATAAACTCGAAGCAAAGTAAATCTTTTTTTAAATTAAATAATGTCATCAAACCATAAATTCAATGCCGTTATCTTACAAGTAATAAATGAATGTGTAATTTAAATAAAATGAAAATGAAATGTACCTGCTTTATTCATATTTGTAAAATCCAAATGATTTTTATTTGTAAATATTTTTGGGTTAAAATCCAGAAAATGATTACATTGGATGAAGTATTCATACATTTCAAGTCAAAACTATTCAGTTAAATGCATGTCCACACAAACAGCATTTCCATATAGTGAGTTTGTAAAGTTCTTACTAACCAACAGGCATATCTTCCATTTGGAGTGCATGTCCGAAAAACAAAACACACAGTACGTGTTATGACTGCTACACTTTCATCAATCAACTTCTCCACAAACTTAAGTCTTCATTCAGATTTCAATAATAAATTTTGTGGATCACCTGCTATCCTATGTAATCATTTTCTTTTGCTTTCTGGATTTTAACCAAAAATATTTACAAATAAAAATCATTTAGATTTTACAAATACGAATAAAGCAGGTACATTTCACTTTCATTTTATTTAAATTACACTTTAATTTATTACTCATTAGATAAAGGCATAGGATATGTGGTTCGATGACATTATTTAATTAAAAACAAAAGATTCAATTTGCTTCGAGTTTATTTTAATTTGCTTTGAGATTGTTTTAGTTTGTGTTGAGGTTATTTTAATTTATTTTGAGACTATTTTAATTCGCTCCAAGACTATTTAAATTTGCTTTGAGTTTATTTTAATTTGACCATGAAAATGTGTAGTCACTGGAGCAAATCACTTGACTAGATACAACAGTTTTAAATGCTGGGCTTAGCATAATTAGATGTATGAAAACAACATGCTAAGCTTGCTAGGCATAGGCTAAATATTTGACACTGGTCATAATGAGCTCAGTGTAGACTAAACACTTAGGCAAAATATGTTAAGCATTAGTATGAACAACCCCAACTCAACTAGTACAAATGGGAAAAAGGAGGGGAAGAAAATTAGAGAGAGAGAGACACCTAGATAATTAATATATTCTTAAGTTTCTTAACAAACAGGATGAAAACTATTGAAATTCAAGGTTGGGCTTCAATTGTAAGACTACAAACAACATAGGCTGCAATGGTAGGATAGTTGACTGGTTTTTTTCTTCTTCTTGAAGTAGAAACAATTATGTATTATTCATACATTTTCAACTACTGTGCCTCCTCGTATGGGCTGCAGATGTGCCATGAGTTTTTGAGGTGAGTTGGAAGTTGCCAGGTTATTTAGAAAAACATGAGTGTTATTAATGTACTGCACCAGTGTGCATGTGTATTCATTTGCTGCAAAGTATAATGCATGTGCCCATCTCTGTGTTAAAACAATTGACAGTGTGCTGTAACACTTTTTCAGTGTGCCATGAGTTGAAAGTTGTTGAAAATCATTGATGTTGAAGCATAGAGTGAAAGTTCTTAACCAAGTGAAACCTCAGTTGTTTGAATGAAATTCACTCCATTGAGAAACATTAATATCTATATTTTGAATTATTTGGCCTTTTTTTTGCCTATTCAGCAACTGCATTTCTTTATGCTTAATAATGAAGAAGTGCTATTTACTTTTGACAAGTGTTATATTTATGTCTGTCTATCTGTTGACATGTTTTGCAAAGTTCAGGTATGGATAAAAATGCTTGCTCGTTCTTATCAATGTAAAGAAGTAACGAAAGGACTGTGTGCCTCTATGTGTGTGTGTGTATGTGTGGAGAGGTTAGATAAATATGTTTAATGCTGACAAAAATCTTAAAACAGTTGTCAGCAATTAATAGTTTGTATGTGTGTATGTGTGTGTGTGTGCAATTATACATAAACACAGGCACACACATGCATACAAACACCCACTTAAATACAATGTTCATGTTTTTAAGTGTTCATGATATGTCACATATTTTAACTTCCTAGATAGAAGTAGAGAGTTGTTTTTATTGTTGTTGTTGTTTTTATTTATTTATTTATTGTATTTTGAAAGAATGCTGAATTGCTGTTTTCCAAAACCACCCATTGGCACTAATGATTCATGCACAAGCACTACATCTTATAAGTTTCTAAGACTAAGATTTCAACCATCAAACTACTTTGACTGTAAGTTTTGTTCAGTTAAGAATTTATCCATATTACAACATTATAACCTGACTCCTTTGAAGAGGAGATGAAACTGATGTGTGGATAAGGTATCAAAATACTAGCTCACGAAGTCGTGAGTTCAAATGCACTGCAGATGTTTTATTTTATTTCAGAGGAGCAGTATATCTAATCCTACATTGCCTCAGCTGATTTAGCTGTCAGGAATAGGTACCAAATTATCTGGTAATGTTTGCCATGATAGACTGCTGTCCTTTCCAGGGGGAGATTTATCTCTCATCTGCTTAACATCACGACACTTAAATTATGAGACAACTTGATTCTCTGAATGCCTATGCTTGCTCTTTGATACCCACCTTCCTGCCTAATCTCTCTCTCTCTCTCTCTCTCTCTCTCTCTCTCTCTCTCTCTCTCTCTCTCTCTCTCTCTCTCTTTCTACACTTCTATATTTTGTTAGCTTCTTAATCAGTATCCATCTAGTCAGTATCCATCTAGTCCTCTACTCCAAACACTATCCTACTTCAAACTGTACTACATCTTGTGCTTTGTCTCATGCCAAAAGTCTAGGATAGCCCCCACCCCCATGGAGACATATGCTCTGCCCTGTTTTCTATGACGCAGAAATAAATCCCAAATATCTATGATCATGTATACAGTTTATAACTGGCACCCGTCACACACACCACTAGGCAGTTGCGACAGCTGCTCACCTTATATTCCAAGAGATTTGTATCCTGTCACAATGGATAATATATTAATGGATATATATTATTAAACTCACAAGAAAATTTCACTCTACCTATTCTACTGTCCTTGGCTGAAGATTTTACTAAAAGACAGCAGCAGGGCAATAAATCAACAAAGTTGTTTTTTGTTTTTATTTAAACTTCAGTCTGGTGTAGAGGCAGGGCTCATGATCTTTGTAGGTTCTCTGAGACTGGTGAGATCAATATCAATATAGTTTACGTTTAGCTTGAACATTTAAGTCACTGTCTGGGGGGGGGGGGTAAGGTGAAGAGGTAATTCCGGAGGGTTGATGTTCTGGGGAGGAAGGATTGGGCGAAGTGGGTAGTATGGGACTTGAAGTTTTGAATCTATAAATTCTTTATCTTCCATACTGTATCGGTGAGGTTTAGTTGCAACAGGTTTACAGTTTGGATTCAGATTTTGAAAAATGTTAGTAGGTTCCATGGCCACTTGTAATTGAGTAAGACCAGAAATTAAAAAGGTTCTGATCCATGATAAATAATTCTTGTTTCTTTATGCCGAGAATCACATCAGAATAAGGTTGCAGAAGAACTGAAAGTCTATGTTTTTATATAATCTATCTTTTATAAATATACAAAATACATTAATTTGTGCTGTTAGTTTGGAATTAGCCATGGACACAATACCTGTTATTGGATATATTTCCAGATTGAGATGCTTAGCTAATGTTTGACACATGAAATTTTTATAGGAGCCAGCAATATCCATGAGAATTTTGACTACCTTGTTATTCATTTTTGCCATTATCATAGAAGGAGTGAGGGGTCCATTTGCAGAACATACAGTTGCCAGAGAAATAGATTCAAATTGAATAACCAAAGATGTCTTAGGTTGTAAGGCAGAAGAGGTACGGTGACCAGACCAGCTAACAAAAGCTTAACGTCCGCCCCTTTTACACTTTTGACAAACAACAGTTTTAGCTAGACATGAAGCACAAGGGTGGTTCCTCATGTTGCCACAGAAAAAAGCATTCCCCAAGTTTTAGAATTTACTGAGGCAGATTGTTCAAATTTACCAACTAAATTTCCCTCGTTAACATCAGAGGGATCCCACAAAAGCAACACACATTTGATACAATTCTATATTAGATTGAGTTTGTTATTAAGAACTAAAGATCTAGCCTGTTGGATGGCACAATCCAGTGTTAAGATAGTCCGTCCTGATAATGGTTGATCATATTCCATTTACAAAAGAATCTCTTATAAATGATGATTTTTTTTTTTTTTTTGGTTTGTTTTACGGGAAGGGTCTGTACCCATGGCCTTCGATTGATGGAATCAATGTGGTTAATGTTCCTCTTGAACATTTGCAAGTTGATAGCTGCAGGAATGATATGTGCAGGGAAGGAATTCCATCAGGCTAGCGTTTTGGGGAGGAAGGGCTGGTCATAGTGGTTAGTGTGGGGCCTGGGTGTGTTGGGGTTGACACAGAATGGATGATGCGAGGAGGAGAGACAAGTGAATCAGGAGTACTTGAGTGCAGGTGGTATGGGATCAGCCAGTTTTGAAGAGCAGAGGCCACTGTACTTGTAGTAGTAGGTAGGAAGAGAAGACAGCACATCTGTGGATTGGAGGCTGGAGTGTGTTGGTGAACAATTCATGCCAATCAGTAGAGTGGTCTTTCTTTGGATACGATTTAGGATATCTGTGCGTGTGTAGCAGCAGCATTGTCCAAGATATGGGAGCAGTACTCCATTGTGGGTTTTCCCTGAGCTTTGTAGAGGGTTAGTAGTTGTTGAGGGATGAAGTATTTTCTGGCTCTGAATAAGAAAGCAGTATTTGTGATGCAGTTTTGACTATGTTAAGGATGTATGTTTACTGGAGAAATCCTCAGTGGTGGAGGGGCCTTGCATTTGTAGCAACCTTGAGTGTTCTAGTTGTGTGCTGTTCATGTTTAGTGGGAAGTTAAAAATGTTTTCTTGATATGTGTTGTGATTGTATCTTTTTAATGTTGAAGGAAACCAGATTGGTATGACCCCCACTGGAGGATGTTTTCGAGGTCTCTGTTTATGAAGTCAGTGTAGGTTTGGCATGAGGTGTCTAGGTTGCATGTGGAGGATGCTTGGGTGCAGAAGGTTCGGGAGGAATGAAGGATGGTATCATTTGCATAGGAGTGGGTGTTGCTGGAGGTGACAGCAAGTAAGTCACTCATGCATAGGAGGAAGAGTGTGAGGCCAAAACCGAACCCTGGGGCACACCAGAGTTGATAGTATGATCTGACAGGAAGCCATAGGTGTGCAGTTTTTCCAGGAGATTTGCATGCTACACACAGTTGAAAGCCTTGCTGATGTTGAAGGCAATGACACTTTTCACCAAGTTTCTTAAGGGTGAGAGCCCACTGGTTAGTGACATAAGAGTATCTGGTTTTACAAAAGCTGCATTGGTGGTCACTAAGAAGGGAGAAGTATTCATGGTGATGGAGAAGGTTGTCTGTCGTTAATGGCTGTTTCCATCACCTTTGAGATGTTGGAAGTGAGTGTGATAGGACGATAGTTGGTAGGGTCAAAGGGATTGTCCTTCTTGGGAATGTTGCATGTTTTCAAAGGTCAGGGGGGAGACAGATAGACAGAGAGATTGAAGAATTTTATGAAAATAGGGGCTTGTTCAGGGGTGGATTGTTTGAGGGTAATGAAAGGGACATAGTCAGAACCAGGAATCTTGTTGGTTTGAAGTGACCAGGGGTATTTTCACACATATGTGTATGGCGGTGAACCTGATGGAGTAAAAAGGTATAGTTTTGGAGGAAATTGACCTAGTGTGTGCAGTATGGAGTTGGATGCAAAGTGGGCAACAAATGACTCTCTCTTATCATACATGTTGGCTAATTAATCAGATCCTCATGAATTCTTTGCAACTGTACTTCACCGGGTGAAGTGTGTACAAACAACAGATGTGTGAACAAACAACAGATGTGTGAACAAACAATAGACAAAAAAAGATAACATTAGTGTATACATGATATATCATGGATTATGCCAGTCTTGCAAAAGCTCCTAATCTCTCCACAACAAAGTACAAAAAAACATAAATAATGATGATGATGAATGTACTATGCATCATCACTGGCTGTATTTGGAGAGTATACTTTCCATCCTCACAGGCTGTATACAGACAATCTACACAATGAAATAAAAATACTCAAAATAAAAGACCCACAGGACATATGAGGGGCACAGTTTGATGTTACGGCAAAACCCACAGACGTTGCCACTACATGAACAGTCACCCCCAAACAAGCTGATACACCTGTAACATCCTAGAACTCTACCATAACACCACCCACTCAGTCCAGACAAACATAAAAAATACATACACAAAAAATAGCCACACCACAATAAACTCAGTAGTTCTTTAACTCTCTGCTGGGATGCACACCATGAGATATCAATGTATAGGAACACCAACTGTCAAAGTCTGATCAATGCCAACTCTCACCTCATCCACCTCCAGGTATACAAGAATAGACTGGACAGAGGAGAAAAGAAAACATACATAGGCTGCTAACTGCTCTGTAATACCATAAACCATTCCATGTCAAAGTGCACAATATGGTTCTTTACTACGTAGAGGCATTTGTATATCAGGAGCAATGGATTTGTGGATCACACATTATCATTGAACAAACTACCTATATGCCGTAGGTCTGCTCTATTAGGGCCTGAACAGGAGTGCTATACAACAACAGAACAAACTGCTAGCACATATATCAAATATTCTACTGGACTTTCTATTGCCGAATTGACTACGATATGTGAAAAGCAACTTAGGAAGGATAGCAATTTCTGTGGTCACTAAATTCCAACCACCAAATGCATCCACTTCTTCTCACCCCAATACCTCTGTTGTGTTTCTGTAGCCCCTGTACTAAATATTCTCTCAGTGTTAAAACTTCTATCCCACCATATGTTCCCTCCAAACACTCTGTTGCTGCAATATTTCAAACTGGATATTAACCACACTCACCACAAGATATTATTCTAATCACAGTCTAGGAGAGTGTTAATCAAGACAAAAACTATATTTGAAATTAAACTACAAAGAATTCTACACAAACTTTGCATCTCTAGATGTTGAGTAAAATTATTCCGACAAGTAAACTCAACACTTCTGTTTTTAGGATAAATGTT
>JAOPJM010534802.1:0-10024 GCA_027124095.1 Muusoctopus leioderma
TGTCTCGCATCCTGGTGAGAATGTAATCTATCTGGCTAGTGTGTTCACCCGATTGATAGGTGATCAGGTGGCTGGTTGGTTTCTTGAAGTTTGTGTTGTAGATCGTCCGGTCATTAGCATCACAGAACTCCAAGAGCCTTGATCCCTCTTCATTTCTCAAGCCATGAAAATTGTGTCATTGTCATTTGTTAAAGAGGTAGTCTGCATGTGGGACTCATAGAATCTGTCCTGCTGTTCATCAGCTAATCCAGCCTGTGGTGCGTAAGCAGAAATGACTGTTGCCGTCATATTCTCTAATATATATATATATATATGAACGACCTGTGGCGGGTATCTGTCACTGAGGAGGGGAAATATCCCTGAAACAGTACTGTCTGGCAGTCCTGCTGCGTCATTCGGAGCTCATTGGGTTTTTTTTAATACATAAAGTCTCTAGTGAGATGTTATTTTCTGAGACAAAATACACAGCAAGTGCCATTGCATGTTTGAAGCGTACGCAAACATGTTAGAAATACACATACGCATCTTTATGTATAGAGAGGGGGGGAGACAGACAGACAGACAAACAGAGAGGGGGTGGGTTTCTTGTTTGATTGTCAAAGATATTGCATATTAGAAAATTATAGATTACAACAAGAGATCTTGATAATGGTCAGTTGATATGGTTTTGACATTTATTACTTGCAATGTTGGGCATTTTAATAAAACCTTGCTTTCACTCTGCAAGGCTTAATTAGTTAAAAAATAGCCTGGAGAGATTATTGCCAGAAATGTGACTTCAGTGAATCCAAAATCCCAATCTTTCATATTAATAATAATAATAATAATAATAATAATAATAATAATAATAATAATAGTGATGATGATGATGATGGTGGTAGTAGTAGTAGTAGTAGTAGTAGTAGTAGTATATCAAGAATGTGGGGATGTCCAGCAGCAAAAGTGAAAGTTGTACCAGTTATTATCGGATCATTAGGTTCAATCCCCCAAAAACTATCATACCACCTGAAACGGTTGAACATCAGGACAAACATGTGTGTGCGCCAAAAATCAGCACTCTTTGGAACAGCTTATATACTTAGAAAAGTACTTTCTGTATAAGGCATTTGTTAAGACTTGACAGTTTGAAAAAAAAAAAACTGTGAAATAGAGAGAGTATTAATAATAATAATAAGACCTGGAAAGTCCTCGACACAAAGTAGAAAAGACAAGAATACCCAAGAAGACCACGGGTCGCAGTCCGATGGGGAGCATAATTAAACCGGTTACAACACCACTACTGTGGAACAGTAACAATAATGATAATAATAATAATAGTTGTTTCTAACATAGGCATAAGGCCAACAACGCCAGTGCTTGACTGGTACTTTATTTTATCGAGCCCAGATGGATGAAAGGTAAAGTCAACCTCAGTGAGACTCAAACTCAGAGCGCAGCGAACCAGAACGAATAATACAAGACATTCTGTCCAACGCACTTAATAACTCTGGTAATTCGCCCCACCTCTCCCCATAATGAATTGTTTCTAACATAGGCATAAGGTCAGAAAGTTTGGGAGAATGGGTAAGTTGATTAAATCAACCCCAATACGTGACTGGCACTTTGTTTATCGGCCCCAGAAGGGTGAAAGTCAAAGTTGACCTTGGTAGGATTTGAACTCAGAACGTAAAGAGTTCGAACAAATACCACAAGGTATTTTGTCCGACACTCTAATGATTCAGCCAAACAATAATAAATACAATTGACAAAGAAAAAATACAAAATCTTAAAACTAAAAGATGGCAGTGGGTGGAAGAATTAGTGGAGTGTTGGACAAAAATACCTTGTGGTATTTGGCTACGTCCCTTTACATTCTGAGTTTAAATCCCACCTAGGTTGACTTTGCCTGAAGTTGATAGAATAACTGTGAATCTACAAGTACTGGGGGTTTATATAACTGACTGTACACTTGAAGTTGGTGTAACCAGCAAGGCCACTCAGTCCAATGACTAAAACCAGTAAAGGAATTAAAGAATAATAGTTGTATTCAGACACATTATTTACACAGTCTTTCTTTTCTTTTATAAATGACAGCATTTAATGTTGGATTATTGGTGATAAAACACTAATCCACCATAGTATCAGCTGGCTGAGTTAATATGATGCTAGCCTACTGTCTAAAGAGTCAACAATCCATATATCATCCCTAGCACAGTAGTATCTTTATAAGAGACAAAAAAAAATTAACAATCATTGGCTCAGTTCACCTATTTGTAAACGTGCTCCATGTGGAGGTATAATTTATTGCTGAATGCAGTAGGAACACTTCATTATTGTCAAGTGTTTCATTAGATTGCCACGCTGAACAGAAATCCTGAGATTAGCTTGGAGAGAGAGAGAGAGGTGGAGAAAGTGGAGCTCCATTTAAATACACTTGTTCTAGATACACTGTATAAAGATGAAAGCTTTCTGTAGTGCCCACTGATCCAGTAGGTTACAAAGTATCCTGGTTTTAATAACTGAAGTAGCAATACAGTATAGGTTATTAATAAATATGTATATGGAGTCATATCTATATGTTTAATAAATATATATTTAGTCTCGCTGTTAAATTAGGCCCCATGGTATGAGCACAGGGCTTTTGGCAGCTTGTAATAAGGATCAATCCCACAAGATTTGTCTTACTGAAGACTAATCATAGATTGCCTACCTCTGCCTTCCAAACTGCCAGAAAGAAAGTAGCATAGAACTAATTATGAAAAATGTAAATACGATTGTCAGTGGCACAACCTCGTTTACATAATGGTATAAAGTTGACTGTCAGATCCAATTCACTGTGGGTTAATCCCAGATTAGACAACAACTAATAATGTGCTCCCACCCTTATTCCTGATGAATAGAGTCACTGCTCATATCTGCCGTTTCTTTTTATCATCTATCTCTCCAGTACCTGATCTATTTAAGTGCAAGGCGGTTGTCACTGAGAATGAGACCAAACTTACCAGCACCTGTGAAAAGCAGAGCCAGAAAGAAGCCATCTCGTGTGCAATGCAGCAGGTCATGAATCTTCTCAAAGTCTTGTCTATAACAATTAAAAACCAAGAAAACTAAAACATGTTGACACCCTGAAAGAACTTTGTTTGTTTGTTTCTTTCTTTTTTTTTCTTTTTTCCTTGTAATTTACAGTGTCCTCTGACTAGTTCAGGTTGGCGTTTGTGGATCATTAAGGTTTGAGGGGTCTAGTCAGAAACAGGACAATGTGGTAGCAGAGGGATAGGATGGGAGGGTGGGGAATAGGCTTGTCTTTAGAAAAGCAATGAATGAGTTGAGCTGTAATAGATAGTTGTAATGATACTTATTACAAATGTTAGATAGCCGAGTGAATAAGGTAGTGAACTGTTGACTTGTGGGTGGTTGGTCATGAGTTCAGATCCAGTGTAAGTATTTTGTTAAGTTTCTAGGCAGGACACTTACATCTGCATTATCCCATTTAACCCAAATGCCACTCATTTTCAGGGAAATTCCAGGGAAAGTTACCTGCAATAAAATACCATTTTATCCACCAATGGGAGATTTGTCTCTCATCTAACTTATCCTAACAGGGTCACTCTAGGCAAATCATTAGGGGCGGCGGTGGCGGCGTCGTTGTTGTTGTTGTTGTTGTTTAAACCAGCTCAGCTCTGATCAAGTAGACCTATGATCAAAAGGCATTCCAGTCATGACCATCCCATCTTTTTTTTGTTTTTGTTTTTGTTTTATAGATGCAGTGTATCTTGGATCATATCATCCAATGTGTCCTTTTTTCAATTCAGTAGGATGTGATTTGAAGGATATTTGGCTGCTGTTTCAAACAAGTTGAGCAACCACATAGAGGCTCTCTCATTGGCTCGTTAAAGGGGTAGATTTTTGAAGTGAAGTATGCATCAGTTTTAGTGTTGGTTATAGTGACAGTGATAGAAAAGGTTATTTAGAATGGTTAATGGCAAACGGGTGAGTTAAAACTTGATGAGTCAATTGTGTTAAGCCACTACTTAAAGGTTCAATGGTTCATATCTCATCGCTGAAACTTGACACTGTTCAAGGCAAAGATACACAACTCTTAATGGTTTAGTTCATCTAGTTGTTAATAGGAACCACATTGTGGTAGACTTCATTACTGCAAACAGCAGAAGTACTGTCTAATTGATGAGTGTATAGCTGAGCTCACATCTTTCCATTGCCAAAATGTAATGGCTGGTGTTCTATTACTAATACTGTGTCACAGATGTTCTATCACTAATGTTCTATTACTGATACTGTGTCACAGCTGTTCTATCACTGATACTGTGTCACAGCTGTTCTATCACTGGTGTTCTATTACTAATACTGTGTCACAGATGTTCTATTGCTGGTACTGTGTCACAGCTGTTCTATCACTGGTGTTCTATTACTGATACTGTGTCACAGATGTTCTATCACTAATGTTCTATTGCTGGTACTGTGTCACAGCTGTTCTATCACTGGTGTTCTATTACTGATATTGTGTTACAACTGTTCTGTCACTAGTGTTCTATTGCTTATATTGTGTCACAGCTGTTTTGTCACTAATGTTCTATTGCTGATACTGTATTACAGCTGTTCTATCACTGGTGTTCTATTACTGATATTGTGTCACAGCTGTTCTGTCACTAGCATTCTGTTGCAGATATTGTGTCACAGCTGTTCTATCACTGGTGTTCTATTGCTGATACTGTGTCACAGCTGTTCTGTCACTAATGTTCTATTGCAGATATTGTGTCACAGCTGTTCTATCACTGGTGTTCTATTGCTGATACTATGTCACAGCTGTTTTGTCACTGGTGTTCTGTTGCAGATATTGTGTCACAGCTGGTATTCTATAACTGGTGTTCTATAATTGATATTCTATAATAGATATTCTATAATTGGTGTTGTATAATTGATATTCTATAATTGATATTCTATAATTGATATTCTATAATTGGTGTTCTATCCAAGAAGGGAAATTACTCTCAACCAGATGTTATCTTGAAAATCTGGATAAACACCAGTACAGTATGACACCTTCTGACAATAACAATTGTTACAGTATCACACCTTCTGACAATGATAACAGTCACAGTGTGACACCTTCTGACAATGATAACAGTCACAGTGTGACACCTTCTGACAATGATAACAGTCACAGTGTGACACCTTCAGACAATGATAACAGTTACAGTGTGACACCTTCAGACAATGATAAGAGTCACAGTGTGACACCTTCTGACAATGATAAGTCACAGTGTGACACCTTCAGACAATAACAGTCACAGTGTGACACCTTCAGACAATGATAACAGTCACAGTGTGACACCTTCAGACAATGATAACAGTCACAATGTGACACCTGACAATGATAACAGTTACAGTGTGACACCTTCTGACAATGATAACAGTCACAGTGTGACATCTTCTGACAACGATAACAGTTACATTGTGACATCTTCTGACACCGATAACAGTTACATTGTGCCACCTTCTGACAATGATAACAGTCACAGTGTGACATTTTCTGACAATGATAACAGTCACTGTGTGAGACCTTCAGACAATGATAACAGTCACCGTGTGAGACCTTCTGACAACGATAACAGTTACATTGTGACATCTTCTGACAACGATAACAGTCACAGTGTGACACCTTCAGACAACGATAACAGTTACAATATGACACCTCATAATGATAACAGTTACAGTGTGACATCTTCTGACAACAATAACAGTCATAGTGGCACCTTCTCATAATGATAACAGTTACAATGTGATACCTTAGAATGACAATGATAACAATCACAGTGTGACACCTTCTTACAATAACACTGACAATTGTCACATGTAACATATTCTAACAATGACAATGAATATAAACGTTTGAGTCCACTCTGGAATGATGGTGGTAGTGGTAGTGGTAGTGGTGGTGGTGGTGGTGGTAGTAGAAATGAAAGTAGAAGCATATTGTTAAAACTTCTGTCATGGGCTCAAGCTCATAGAAAGACTTGAACTCAAACACTTCAAACTAATTGTTAATTTTACAATAGTATTAGTAGTGGTGTTGGTGTTTGTCGTGGTGGTGGTGTTTGTGGTGGTGGTGGTGCTGCTGCTGCTTACATGAGCCATTTTATCCTGAGATACTTACCTATCTACTTACATCTAAGTGGACTAGAGTCAATGAGAGTTAAGTATCTTGGTTATAGACACAGCACTGCATCTTGAATAACATTCAACATAGATTAATGTTGTTGTTTAGCCCCAGGTCATCCCTGATCAAGCAGATCTATTGTATCATCAAAGGCATTCTAGCCGTGACCATCTCATCTTTTTTGTATATCAAGGTCTGACTACATTGTCAAATGTATCATTTCTTTTTTAAGATGGTATGGTGTGATTTGAGGGTGATTTGGCTGCTATTTCTAGCAAGTCGAGTGACCACGTAGAAGCAACTCCTCATTGGCTCATAATACAGACTGCATTGGCTAGAATCAAACCTGGGACGCCCACGTAGCAAGTGAGCATTCTACACGTTCAGGTATATATGTGAGTAGATAACATACATTTGTGGAGTTTTAGGATTAGGAATAGAGATGAGATGGTTTTAGAAT
Organism: Muusoctopus leioderma; assembly: GCA_027124095.1. Taxonomy (NCBI): domain Eukaryota; kingdom Metazoa; phylum Mollusca; class Cephalopoda; order Octopoda; family Octopodidae; genus Muusoctopus; species Muusoctopus leioderma. The sequence continues at coordinate 6,618 of JAOPJM010534802.1, forward strand.
TAGTCGTGGTGATGGTTCCTCTGTTGGTTTTGATGATGAGCCTTCAGTTGTTCAATCAACAGAATGCCTAACTCGTTAAATTAATGTGTAAGTGTAAGTGTAAGTGACCAAATATTCCACAAACGCGTAAACCCTTGATGTAGTTCCCAAGTTAAATCAGCATGATACAATACGCGATAATGCTGGACCTTTGAATTACAGGTACAATCCATCTTATGGGCTTCCACACAGTTTCCATCTACCCAATTTCACTCACAAGGCTTTGGTTTCATTCGAGGCTATGGTAAAGACACTTGTCCAAAATGTCACACAGTGGGATCAAACCCAGGACCTCATGGTTCTGAAGCAAACTTCTCAACAACTCAGCCATGCCTGTGTCCACACATTAGTCGTGATAAAGATTGGATGCTTACCAGCTTCAACCAAACACAAACATTTACAATGATTTCTACAATTTCTCTCATTCAACAATAAAACCTCAGTATTTTCATAACAATTAGCGTGAATGAGATAGCAAAAACAGCAGTATGCCAGACTAAATGCCTTGCAGTATTTAGCTTCATTCCTCTTCATTCTGAGTTCAAATCCCATCAGATTCAACTTTATCATTTGTCCTTTCAGGGTCAACGAAATTAAATATTACTGATATAATGAATTTGGGTCAATCAACTATATCCTCCTTTATTGCAAAAACTGCCTCGTGTCTAAGTAAATCCAAACTGAAATTGTCAGACCATTTCACACCTTAGTCTCAAAGTATGATATCAAGTAGGATTCTAAGTGTTTGAGGAATGGTTCTCATGCAGATTGTATTTCATCATGTTGTTGTTGTTGTCGTCGTCGTTGTTGTTGTTGTTGTTGCTGTTGTTTGGCCCCAGGTCAGCCCTAGTTGAGCAGACTTATGATCAAAGGCATTAGAGCAATGACCAACTCATCTTTTCAGACTACGTTATCCAATATGTCCTTCGCTTTTTTAAAGTTGGTGGTAGAGTGTAACTTGAGAGAGATTTGGCTGCTATTTCTAGTAGGTTGAGTAACCATGTAGAGGATCGCTTATTGGTTTATTGCTATTGGAAATGTAGTAAGGTAACTTCAACGATTTTAATCTGGTTGTGTTCTGGCATGAGGCAAATAATTGGAAACAGAGAGAGAGAGAGTGAGAGAGAGAGAGAGAGAGAGAGAGAGGACTTTAGAAATCCAGCAAGTCAAATATCTACTTCTTTTCCTAGTATATTACAGGTACTTATTCAATTAGACTTTGATTTTGGAAACTGAAAAATGTTGGTTACCTTGACAAGGCTCAAACTAAGAACTGCAAGTCATTTAATTCAAAATTTATTCAGAGTTGATGAGCTACCACTGAAGACTTCAGCTTCATGTAGTGATGCGAGAGAGAATATTCTTGTGTGGTCTTTATATTGCTTTCTTCAGTCCCACAGGAAGATTTAAGCTCAGGACTGTAAGCTGAGAAAAAAAGCTCTTCAGTTATACAATGATCCAACTGATTATAGCAATAATCTGTAGTCCCATGGTACCTGTTTAAAACCAGATAGACTGGGTCTTTGTTAGTCAAGTGTTATCCAGAGACAGTGTACAGGGCAAGTGTCTAACCATTGACATTTCAGCCAGTAGGCTGGCACCTTTAGGTGATTAGTAGACTCACAGATGGCTCTAACTTCAGGGCTATTACCAAGCCCAGTCTAATGTAGACCGACTAGTCAACCACCACCAACCTTCATATTTATGAATAACATCAATAATATATAACTCATGCGAGACACACTAGCTGAGTGTTTAACATTCTGGCAACTTGGCTTGTCGGTGCATATTTAACTAAGAATTATGTTACACTTGGTTCTACCTTCTCGAAAGCCAGGCCAGTGCCAGGTGTAGCAATATATATTCTCAACATTATTACACAATTACATCAAATTCAAAGGTCTTCAAAGGTTATGGGCACCACCCTTTTATTTTCTATTTAAAATGTTGACAAAATAGAGATGGCAATCCTTGTTACTGGGTGACACAGGAAATACACTCAAAGCTGGTGTATACCAACTAGTGCCAGATGGAAGAATTAAAATCTTTTCTATTTCATTCCCATTTGCAGCATAAATCCGGTTCATTGTTCTATTGTCAAAGAATGAGCCAAATATGGTTATATGTGTGTTAAATTATAAAACAATACACAGATGATAATGATAGATTACAAATTCCATAGTAAATGAAGTATAGAATGCTATCAGTGACATTATAAGAGGGATTGATGAACACCAATGGGAAGAAAATGTCTCCTCCTCACCTTTGTACTCTGTGTATGATGGTTTATGAACCATCATACACAGAGTACAAAGGTGGTGGAGGCACCCCTATTTCCTTTCTCTCCTGATTTACATCCAATTTTCCATGCTAGTATAGATTGTTGACATTTAAATAATTTCATGTAATCAGAGCAATGGTTTCTACAACTAAATGTTCTTCCTAGCACTTAAACCTGGTGTAGGAATGATATCTGTTATCAGCCAAATAGAAGGAGGCAATTAGAGTTGGATCCCTTGCTCAGAGCACAAGACAATCACCATACTAGGGTTTAAACTCGTGGCCTTGTAGTTCCACACCTTAACCAACTGGTTCCCAAAGTGTTTTCATTCACAGTGCAATTTAGAGCAAATAAAAATATGTTGTCTCACTTTGTGCATAAAATTAAAAAATGCATAAAAAAAAGGTATTTATATATTTTAGCCAACAGAAAATTATTTGGTATTTCTTTATTCAATAAATGAAGTATAGTTAACAAGAAGACTTTATATATTTAGAATTTGAGCTTGTATTTATTACATTTTTATATATAATTTTATTATATTCACGGCACATTGTTGGGGAATCATTGTGTTAACCTGACAGACATTGTGCCATATTTATCCTTATTATTTCATTATAAATAGGTTAGGACAGTGAAGTTGAAACCAAAGTTTGAAACTTCAGTTCAGGTTTTTATAGTTCAAATCTCATGGTTAAACTCATCTTATAAATTGGGGTTGGGGTGGGGGGCTGAAATCAAAATAAATGCCTGTAATATACTGGAATTGATTTCATTAGAGATATACCATCCATTGTATGCAAAGGCTATAGATTGGTGATGAGATCCTAGTGAGCTGAGTCAACAACCCAATTTCTATTACCAATTGAAGCTAATCCACTTCAAATATGTCTCATGATTAAGAGTTCACTTGGTTCCAACAGAGCGACTTATCCTTAATTGAGAAGAAAATCTTCAGAATTGTCCAAATAATCTAATGTCTTCTACCTGAGACATTTTTATTTTCATGTTAGGCACAGATGGCTGTGTGGTTAAGGAGTTCGCTTCGCAACCGCATGGTCTCGGGTTCAGTCCCACTGCGTGGCAC
>JAOPJM010534811.1:0-10024 GCA_027124095.1 Muusoctopus leioderma
ATTTATTATTTATAATAAACGAGCTATTTAAAACCATACATGTTTTCATTTCTTCTTTCCGTTTGAAAGAATTAATATCTTTTCATTTAATGTACCCAATATCTTTTTGTTGGGCGCAAAATAATCATGGATAACATTATCAAACAGTTATTGTTATCAAAATTAGTGAATCCCAAACACACTCAGGATATTGTTATCTCCTCTGCTTGAATTGATTATGGTTATCTAAATGGCTCTGTTCCAAATTGATCACAATAAGCAGCTTCCACTATGCGTGCGTGTGTGTGTGCATATTTGTCTATACTGGTGTAAAATAGTGTGTTGAGTTGCGTCTTTTTATGCCAAAAGGTAACTTAAACATTCGATAAATAGAGATCAATAGAATAAGTACCAGGCTAAAATAAGTTCTGAGCTCAATATGATTAATTAAAAATTAAATCTCTTGAAGGTGCAGCATTGCTGCAGTCAATGACTGAAACCAATAAAAGAATAAAAATAATATAACCAAAAATGGCAACATATAGTTTATACTGTAGATTATTAAAGCACTGCTTCTATTTAATATTTAAGATTGCAAATAAGTTGGGAAAGTGGCTGGTCATTAAAGACATTAGCCAATGTTTAGAGGAAGGATGCCTATACTAATATGGACATGCAATGTAAATAAATGACACCTGCTGGAAGTTGGTGATGGAAAGTAACAGCAGCATAGATAAAGTACAACTTAAGATGTAATGGATTAGATCCATGAACATTATACTTCACAAAGGAAATGGCAAAAAATCAAAGATGTATAGAGAGATATTGTATTGATCACACTTCCAACCAAAAGCCAACATGGAAGAACAGGCATTATAGCAAGATATCTTTATATTAAAATTGAAAAGCATAAAATTATATCTTTTTGTTAAATTAAATTTTATTTGTGGTCAGTTATCATTTTAAATCAGGCATTCAGAGAATCCTTTAAGGTTTCCATATAATTATTTCTTTTGACTATGATACACCACTAATCTTTTTAAGGAGAATGATATAGTCAATGGAAAACTTCTCAATGTTTTAGTGGCATATATTAAATGATACTTATCTTATTAACTTCCCCATCTTCAAAGTAGAAAGGCAAAGACAACACTAGTAAAATTTGAACTCACAAATTTGAAACACCAAACTAACACCATCAGGTATCGAGTCTAGCTCTGTACCAGTGATGGCAAACCTATGATATGCATGTCAGCAATTATATGTGATAGACTTTGAAAAAAAAATGTCCTCCAATATCATGTTACAAAAAGCTTATCTGTAAGCATTTACCTAAAACTAAAATACAAATATACATGTAAGTGATACTCCAATAACAGGATTATTAAGGAAATTAAAATTTCGACACACTGGATTAAAGAGGTTCACCATCATTGCTTTATTTGTGGCAACTTGACAACTTTAAGGCACTACACAATTAAAGTCACTCACTACCAAACCCACTATCTAATCAAATCCTATCCCCACTGCAACCACATCCACTGTCCAATCAAACTCTCCCACAACTACTGTCCATTCGGAACTTTCCACTACCATATCCATTCTCAAATCTTTCAACTAACATGGAATACTTTATTCAGTTATCAGCCAATGAAGGAGCTTCTACACAGGCACTTCACTTGCTAGAAATAGCAGCCAAATCTACCTCAAATCCCACCCTACTGTATTTAAAAAGGAGTGATACATTGGGTAATGTAAATCTAGAGATGTTATGTCTAAAAAATTAAAAAAAGAGAGATGGGATGGTCCTGGTTGGAACGCTTTTGATCATATATCTGCTCAATCAGAGCTATTAGAGGCTAAACAACAACTTATTCAGTAATCTAATCAAACTCCTATACCTGCTGTCTAATTAAACTCTTTCACTGTCTCATCAGTGACTTCAGACATTCTAGCTCTCTCTAAGACCATTGGCTATTACACCTACTGCATATATACCTACCAAACATCTTGTTTTAGTATTTATAATATACAGGCAGTAGAGCACGTCTCCTAACCAAATCAATACTTTATCTAACAGTTAAAACTAACTATTACACAGAGCATAATGCTGTAAACTATGACAAAATCCAGTATACTGGCATCAACCATCTATGTAAAAGACAACTAAGTAAATGGATTCTCCATCAGTTTCAACAATGAGCATTCCAGTTGTTCAATTAAAGGACCTACATACTCATTGAATTATAGTGTAAGTGGCTAAGCATTCTACACAATGTAATCCTCAAGAAAAAATCAGTGTGATAGTGTATGATAAGGCTGGCCCATTAAATTACAGGCAGTCCATTCAACAAGCTTCCACACAGTTTCTATCTACACAATTTCCCCCCTCAAGGCTTAGGTCAAACCAAGGCTATGGGAGAAGGCAATTTCCTAAGGTGCCACACAATGGAATCGAACCTGGAACCCCATGACTGTGAAGCAAACTTCTTAACCATTTGCCTGTGTCCCCATGTACATACATGCTGAAGACCATCTGTGATTATATGTTATGAACTCACAAAGAGTTTTATTATAGTTTATTTTTTAATATAAAAACCCACTACTAAGTTGTGTTTTTAAAAACATTAAAAAAAAATAGTTACAGATATTTTTATAAACTTTTAAAATACTTCATTGTTGTGAAAACGCATTGAAACTCATAAGTAGTATACTCTGACAAGAAATACTGTATATAAAGAGTTAAATATATAGAGAGACACCCACTCGGGTTAAACACACTAAAGGGAGTGTAATTATGGTGAGTGGACTACATACACAGTTCAGATAAAGAGCCAATAGAGAACATCTAAAATGCTGCATCAAGGAAGTCTCTATGCAGTCGCTCAACCTACTAGAAATAGCACCAAAATATCCCTCAAGGGACACCCTACTGTTTTGAAAAAGGAGAGGACACATTAGATAATGTATTCCTGGATACTTCTAAAAATACATGATGGTTCTGGCTGGAACACCTTTGATTATATGTCTGCTTGGTTAGGACTCACCTGGGGCTAAACAATAACAACAACCTAAATAGCTTTCAACAAATTTGAGAAAAGTGTTGTGTTAAATAGTCATATATATATTTTCTTAACACACCCATATTCTGCCCACCTCACTCTCTCTCCCTGACTTCTAGCGATTATTAAACTGAATCCCTATATTACAAGCTTATGAGCTTTGCAAATAATTGTTAAGGAAAATAATACATTAATAATAATAATATGAATATGACTATTGATGATGATGATGACGATGACGATGACGATGATGCTTTCCTTATCTGCCTCAAGGACACTAAAAGAGGTATGTTACAAAGATGAAAAATAGAAACACAAACAGTGATGGTGTTATTTTAAGTGAAAAATAAAGAAATATTCAAATATAAAATATAACAAGTAAAATAATAATGATATAAATGATATAATAAAAATATAATAATTCCCCAAAAGGATAGCCACATAGAGCAGATCAGAACACCCCCACAAGAAAATGATGGCTCTCAACACAAAGGCAAGTACCTTCTCCTTGCTACAAACAAAACTCGAGAGTTGAACCATTCAGCCAACCTAAACTCGACTGCCTTTCATGGAATTTACCAGAGATCAAGACTCCTCTTTCAACCGTCACCTTCAAGATATACCAGAAAAAAGGAATAAGGTCATTGTTTGAAAGGAAACATGACCTCCAACTTTTCAGCCTCATCCACCACATTATCACATTTGCTATAGCCACAAGCCACAAAACACTACCCAACCTCCTTTGTTCAATAAAGGCAGTAGAACAATCTTTATGATGGACCCAGTGGACAACTTGATTCTCCCCACAAGACACATCATCTGTTTGACATAAGCCCATAGACAGGTGGGTCTTGGACACATGACAAGCGCCCATAGAACAGATTTATCTGTACAACTGCATCCCAGAAATGCCCTGCTGTTCATGGCACTGTGCCTGTATAGCCTGTTGTGAACTGGTAGTGCCTCTCAATATCACTGCTAGGTCAAGGATTTCTAGAAGTTACCCATAATACTTGACCTGAAAGTTCTTCAGAAAAATGTACATTGGAGTCATCATCAATGCTTAGAGTAACCCCTAGGTCATCATCATTCATAACCTCTACTTACATTGTCAAGTGCTCACAGTTTCCACTGACTGGTCAAGACATTCTGTAGAGGTGTATAGAATGCACTGTCCACTCAGTGGAACACTATTAGTGTTTGATAACATTTCAGATGCCAGGCATCCATCCCCAGTCTATACAAGACTGCAGCTCGGTTTAGGATATGAATTGAGGAAAAGCTTTCTCTACCAAAAAAAAAATGTCACATTAGCTTCCCTTCAAAGAATCTCCGAAAATGTAGTCTTCAGTGCATGTATGCACATTAGTGAAGGGTATGCTTGGATCCCTATATAGTGGTTGCTGACAACAAATAAACTTTCTTACCAATAGCACCTGTCCCTTCCACAAAGACCAGAAAATCAGGTGCTAAAATTTGGTTAGACACTACTTCAAACAAGGCACAAACATCGGGTAGTAGTACACTACTGAAGCAACATATGTGTTGGCCACCTCCTCTCAAACCACAATGTTTATTTTTCAGTGTTATAAAAATGAATGGTGACTTAAGTTCTATGGTTATCAGAATTTTACACAAAATTAAAGACTATAAATTCAGCTATAAAAATTATAGAAAATAACTTTAATAAACTTTTAAGAGAGATCATTGGTGTGGATATAAAGAGTATACAAAAGGGGATAAAACTATGAGAACTGGTACAACATATCATTATTCCCTTTTGTATATACACTTTATAACAACACCAATACTTTGTTAAAAAAACATGTATTTTGCTGTTAAATCTTAGATTTAACATCAATAATTTTATTCTTTCCATTTAGATTGACAATAACATAAATGTAAAAATCACTTGTTTATCTTCTGGAAATAGCAATGCTTATGATATCATTTCATTAATAGTTTAGTCAGAAGGAAGGAGCTGTACACACGACATTCACTGGCCCTCCAGGACTGGTGAGATCAATGAATTTGAACACCTACATGCCAATGACTGCAGGAAAAATGTGGGCAAGGAGAGAATTCCAGAGGAGTTATACTCTGGAGGAGAAGGGATTGGGAAAAGTGGTTAGTGCAGGTCTTGAGGTGTGGGAGACTGTATGGGTGACAAGTGGAGGAGAGACAAGTGTGTCAAGTGAGCTTGTGTGGAGATGGTATGCAATTGGCTAGCTCCAAGGACCAGAGGCCATTTGTAGTTACAGTAGAAAAGGCAGAGTGAGGAGGTAGCACAACTGTGGGCTAGAGTTTGAAGTTATTGGTGAGTAATTCTATACCAATCAAGGTCACTCCATCTCCCCACCATACTGCAGTGGCTAATGTGAAAACTGTTTCTATAAAGCTGAATGACAGTATAATGGATGGTAAAGCAACTGACTAGACTAACTAACTAAGGAGTAATTTGATATCCTAACTAAACACTATTCCATCAATGAATATTTATTCATATAATTGGAAATGTGTCTCCATCTCTCTCACTTTCTCTCTTTCTATCTGTGTTTATTCCCCCCCCCCCCAGATTATAACAACATAAAAAATAGATGCAATGAAATAACATGGAAATAACAACACGAAAGACGAGGTAAAATGTAAGTATAGTTATTAGGTTCACACTCATAGAAATAGAAATGTCTTTAACATTTTGAGCTTGAGCCCTTCTCCAGAAAGATAGAATGGGAGAAAAAGAACAAAAAGTGGAAAAAGGGAGAAGCAGGGGGAATACCATATACATATATCAACTTCATGACATGTTGAAAATATATATGTATATATCATAGATAATAATAGAGGGGGAAGGTGATAAGAACAATACATAAATTCAATGATACAGCTTCAAGCAGTCATTTGGCAGTGTGTCTCCATTCTCTCTCTCTCTCTCTCCCTTTCTCTCTGTCGTCCTCCAACAGATTATAACAACATAAACATTTTTTTACCTATATATATAAATAGAGGGGATAATTAATAAAAAGATGCATAAATATGATACTGGCTGTGTTGTGAAGCCACAGTTATTATACTGACATGCACATCAAAGGCAATTGGCTACTATGATACTTTCACTACATCTGTTTTTCCTTGAAACACTGACAGGTCATTTAGTTAGCTGAACTGCCAATGACTAGGTCATCTTTTACCTACAGTAGGTTGTTTCAAAATACACATGTAGTGGCTGTTACTAAAACACTTTCAGTTCTCTTGAATTCGAGTTGAGAAGGATACATGTATGTATATTTTATTAATTATTAAATGATAAAGAGGACATGTATTTTATTCAATGGCTGTGTGATAAGAAGTTTGCTTCGTAACCATATGGTCCCGGGTTCCCTCACACTGCATGAAACCTTGGGCAAGTGTCTTCCACTATAGCCTCAGGCCGACCAATGCCTTGTGTGTGAAATTCGTAGACGGGAACCTGTCGTGCATGTGCGTGTGCGTTTGTGTGCGTGTGTGTCTCCATGAAGTCTTAATTGTTGACATTGTTACTGGTGATCATTTGTTTACATCTCGTGAATGACAATCGGCAAGCAGATTAGCTGTTCAACGGTTAAAGATACATGGAAAAATTATCTTACATACGTAAGGGTTGGCAACAGGAAGGGCATCCGCCCGTAGAATACTGCTCCAAAAACAAAATTCGTCCAAACCATACCAGTATGGAAAAATAGACGTCAAAACGATGATGATGATGATGATGAATCCCTTTAAATACAGTGTGCTGCAATAATACTAATCATACATTGATTGCTACCTATCACAGATAAATTTTGATTGATTGATTGTTAAGGATAATATCTGGAATTCAAAGAGACCAGTTGCGGTTTACATCAGCAAGAATCACTACACAGTAAAAAGAGCCAAGAGTAAAGTCTGTTGATGTTCATCTCTGAACAAAGAGTTCTACTCAAAGCGTTATCTTTTTCTCCTCATGATGCATGGCACACCAAAATGACTCGCATTTAAATTATTCATTAACTGAAGAGTGCATCAAAGTTCTGCTTTTGTTAATGTGATACACAGATCCAGAAGAAGATAAGCTTGGGAACTTCTGTAAGTGACCAACTAAACACTCATTACAGAAGAGATTAAAAAGAAAAAAAGAAAAACAAGCATTCTAACGGAAATTCTTGTAAAAACAAAGTTGTAATTCAAAAGGATTATACATAAATATAAAGACCAAAGCAGTAATTAGTGGCTTGAACAAGCTACTGGAAACAGGAAAGCAGCTTGTTAATGTGTGTTTTGTAAAGGAGTGGAAGAAGTTCAATAATATGTAAACATTAAGTACACAAGTTGTTTTAATGGTGTTATAGCTGGACTGACAAGTTAATTCCTGTTTCAATGCCTTGAGAACTGGCTCTGGTGAGCTGAGAGAGATAACATTTCTGAGAAGACAAAGATAAGCACAGCAGCACTGACATAACAGAAATAGGAATTCAATGACATATAAATATCACAACTAAAGAAATTCTAAATAATGGGGAGAAAGGTACAAACGACATAATTGATAACTTACAATAGGTTTGTAAAGGTCTTCCTCTCTTAATCAACACAATAAAGAGAGAGTGAAAATGATTATTTCTAACATAGGCACGAGACCACAAATATTAGGGGGTGGGTGGAGAATAGTCAATTACATTGACCCAAATGTTCACTTGTACTTATTTTATCAACCCCAGAAAGGTGAAAGGATTGAAGACAAATGTAAAGGTACATAATGTAAAGGGACATAATGTAAAGGGACATAACTAAATACAGCAAGATATTTTGTGAAGAATAAGTGTCACAGGCTATAGGTTTCCAGTGGCTCAATCACTGATTCACTGCATTTCCAATGGCGAAAGTGACAAGAGAGTTCTGTGTAACTCAGGTTGAATAAATACTAATGGTATTTTTGTTCCAATGCACCGGCTTTATCGTTTTTCTCATTGACAATGGACTTCTACAGTTTCCATCTGACAAATTTCCCTCACAAGGCATTGTACAACCAGAAGCTATGATAGCCCATATATATATATATATATATATGGGCTATGTATATATAGAAAGAGAGAGAGAGAGAGAAGGGGGGGGGGGGGGAAATCTGTATATGTGTGTATATCTTTTTCCAATATATATCAGTGATGGATGTAAACATAGGCGAGAAATCTGGAGAAAAAAAACCGGTGCTGTACAAATGAAGTTCCTTGAGATATTTGTTCTACGCAGAGTTACAGACACTCCTTTGTCACTCTTACCATCAGAAATGCAGTGAACCAATAATTTGCTCATTAGAGATGTGTAACCAACAACACTATTTTTCCCAAATTCCCATATTTAAAAAAAAAATGTTTAAATATAAAATGAATTGACTACATGAATATAACCCAACCACATTGTGTACCAGGAGCTTTCCTCTGCCTCATCATAATCTAGAACAGACTTATGACTAAAATAACATAGCTTTACATCTTCCTGAAACTCCAGGTCACAGCCACAGAATTTCATTGACCTATGAGTTTAGATATATTTTTTTCCATTTAGTCTACTTTTTGTAATCTAGAATCACTCCAGTTCCATCAACAGTACATGGAACTATGAGGTTTCCTTTCAATTATTTTGGAAACTAGTATTTTTCCATTTTCATGTGGCTGTTGTTGTCATTTAGCCCAAGGCTAAACCACATTGAGCAAATTGACAATTAAAGGCATTCCAGCCATGATCATCCCATCTTCTTTTAAGGAACAGTCTATCTAGAACAGCCCATAAGCAATCCACTGAGATGTTCTCTGTGGGCCTCAGACTTCTTCTAAAAAAAAATTTCAAATTTAATTAAATTCCTTTCCATGTATGGAAAACATCAAATCATTAATTTCAAGAGGCAGATGATTACTGCTACAACAACTTACATTCCAAAATTTACTGAGGTCAATGAGAGACACTGATGCTTGTTTTTACACTGATGCTTGTTTTTTTGGGGTTTTTCCCCCCTTGCCTGAGAACTATTAACTGCTATTAATCCGACTGTGTATAAATACATATAAACACTTTACGCAGATTTTTATATTACTTTTTACTTGCAGAGTAAATATTTGAAATTCATAGGCCTCAAGGGTAAATTTTTATATGTAAGATATGATATAATATACTTGTGGGCCATGAGCAATTGTAAAAAATTCAAAAGAAGGCCATTACAAAAAAAAGTTGCTAATCTCCCATCTAGAACTACATTATCCAATGTACTCTCACATTTTTAGGACAGTAGGGTGTTATTTGAGGGAGATCTGGCTGCTATTTCTAGCAAGTCAAGTCACCACAGAGAGGCCTCCTCCTACCTCCTATCCCCACCAGTATTAGAAAGGATGAGAGGAGGGGCAGAGAGAGAGAGAGAGAGAGTACATCAGAGAAACAGAAAACTTGAATGCCACATTTATTTTAATTATTGCTAAATATCTTGGGTGATCAGATAACTATAGCATATCATAGGGATTTAAAACACAATAGAAAAGTTATCGATAACAGTCATCAGCTGTTACAGTGGAGCAGTAGATTGATGTTAGACTAAAGGAGAGAGATGCCAATCATGAGCAAACCGAAATTACGCCAGCAGCAGCAGCAGCAACAACAAGTGACGTGATTCAATCTCAGAGAAATCAATAATGTAATTCATAATTAGTGGTAGATTATTTGATGATTAGATTTCTGCAATGACTCTAATCATGAAAGTTTGGCTCCACGTGTTCATTAGTTGTTTCTCCACAGTACAACTACAAACTGTATACACAGAACACTGTTGCTAATGGCAATGAATAGAGAAAGCAAACAGGATTATCTGAGAAGCATGTTAATACAAGCTTGTGTGGATGTGTGTGTGTGTGTGTGGATGTGTGTGTGTGTGTGTGGATGTGTGTGTGTGTGGGTGTGTGTGCATACACACACACACACACACA
>JAOPJM010534818.1:0-10023 GCA_027124095.1 Muusoctopus leioderma
ATACTTCATCTCTATAATGCGTATATACTTCATCTCTATAATGTGTATATACTCCATCTCTATAATGTGTATATACTTCATCTCTATAATGTATATATACTTCATATCTATTATGTCTATATACTTCATCTCTATAATGCGTATATACTTCATCTCTATAATGTGTATATACTCCATCTCTATAATGTGTATATACTCCATCTCTATAATGTCTATATACTCCATCTCTATAATGTGTATATACTCCATCTCTATAATGTGTATATTCTCCCTCTCTGTAATGTCTATATACTTCATCTCTATAATGTCTATATACTTCATCTCTATAATGCGTATATACTTCATCTCTATAATGCGTATATAGTTCATTCCAACATCTTCCCTAGTTTGTGTGCTGAGCTCTAGAGTTGAATGTTATACTTGTGCTTTATGCACGAAGTCAACCCTGATTGAACAATCTTGATCATCCCGTTGTGTTTTTTTAGACTTAGTGTTATGTATGCCTATATTGTTTAACATATCCTCTCTTTTCTTATGACAGTAGTTTATGATGTAATGAACATTAAGCTGTTATTTCTAGCAGACTGAGTGACCACGTTGAGTGTACTTTTCTTTGTTAAGTTTTAGCAATTATTTAGGCTTAAATATGTTCTGTCCATCAAGATCAAATCTAGATTTGATGTGGCAGACATGATTATACACCTGATATAAGTAGTCCAAATGTTGTGTTAGTGTACACCAAATAATGTTCTCAGGTACTATGTGTGTATAACCAGAAGGAATTTTGGGGTTGTGTTATAAGGTAACGTGTTGATAGATGGACGATGTATACCAAGAAACCGTAATCTACTGTTGTAGCTACACGGCATTGTATTTTAAAAAAATATATTATTTGCAAACGCATGTTAGAAATCAATATATTACTTGCAAAGTCACAGGGAAAGAGTTCTCGTCTCGACTCCCGTCAAATATTTTCCGCGAATAGTACCAACACTAGTTTTAGTCCTTCAAAATCTGTTCTAGGCCCCGAAACAGCAATCTCAAACCACAAAGAGCTTGTTCTTGGTTAATTGGAGAAATCAAAAAAAAATATTTGCTATCTAGACGAAATAATAACTTACATATGTAAAATATTGAAGAAGGTAATTCAGGGTTAAAATAATTCTATCTTCAATGCACTTCTTACAAGTTTTTTTTTTCCCCCAGAGAACCACATCCCCTAGAAATTTTCTTTCTGATATTCTTTGCACTTCAAACATATATATTCAAGATACCAAAGAGATCATTAATCTTATGGACCGAAACACAGTCAGTAGGATATAGTCCATGAGGACCAGATACGCCATGGACATTTTCTCTTCCTTCAAATAGTTCATAAATATAATTAAGTCCCTATTCAAGTTTCTGAATGATTAGTTTTTAATCAATTCTCAATTCCAAGAGTGGAGGCGCGTGGTCTAGTGGTTAGGCTACTGGACACACGATTGTAAGGTTGTGGGTTCAATTCCCAGTCAGGGAGGCATGTTGTGTCCTTGGCTAAGGCACCTAACTCCACGTTGCTCCAGACCGCTCAGCTGGTAAAAATGGGTGTTACAACCTGGAGAGGGATGGGCTCCACCAGATTTAAAGGTTTCCCTAGACATACCGTGGGTCACGATGGCGACCCTACGACTCCGTCAGGAGTCCTGGGATTTTTGCCTTTCTGACCAATTCCAAGAAAATAATATGAATTAGCTAATCCATGTTTTAAGTATACGTTATGCA
Source organism: Muusoctopus leioderma (assembly GCA_027124095.1). NCBI lineage: Eukaryota > Metazoa > Mollusca > Cephalopoda > Octopoda > Octopodidae > Muusoctopus > Muusoctopus leioderma. The sequence goes on from JAOPJM010534818.1 coordinate 1,765, forward strand.
AATCCTTGTCCTCTACACGTGGTCATTTAATTTGATAATTGGTATCAACTATTTTCTATTAAGACATATGGAAAACATTAATATTATCTGCAGAACATGCCAAATTTTAAAAGTAAAATAATTCAACTTGATTGTATAACAGGTACGTATTTTAGTAACCATCGAGATCAGTAGAATGTAAATTATATATCAGCGAGATTTAAATTCAGAAACAAACCAGATATCCTACAAATAATATTATAATGAAGTTTGAATGCCCCGAATTGTTTTAATGGTTGGCTGCTTACCCGGTTTTCAGCGAACATCCCGATACTTGAATTACACATTGAGACAGTGCTTCATTAAACATTCATTTAATTCAATAATCACGTGATACTCACTTGATTTGAATATCACACAACCGTTAATGTTGTAAGCTGTCATACGAGGAAGAAAAAGTTTTTTAAAATAGTAATTCGATTTCTTTTTGATTTTGTTTACTCTCTTTGAATTTATGGTTGCTTGTCAGTGTTGGATCTATTACAAATATTCTGTTTTGTATTGCTGGAATTGGACAGTAATTACAATTGCTGAAAGGATTCCAGTTGTTGTTGTTGTTGTTGATGATGATGATGATGATGATGATGATGATGATGATGATGATGATGATGATGATGATGATGATGATGATGATGATGAGTGAAAATCTTGCTTAAATGAATATGATTGAAATGCACTTTGATTTTAAAAAGGTTTGCAATAACTGTTTTTCCTCCTTACATTTATGTCTAGTGGTTTGCCGGAGAAAAAAGAAGACAGCTCTATCAATCTGTTCGCATTTGTCCATGTGTAAATTCAATTGATGCTTTAAGGGTTTTAAAGTGAAGTGGCCGGTTATCTTCTTAAATCTGTGAGAAACAATAACGCAGATAAAAAAAAATATTTAATTAAGATTGTAGAATCAAAATATTCAGACCACTTCAATGAAATGACTGCATTAAGATAGCAACAAAGGCGATTGAAATTACATTAAATTAGGTTAATAAGGTGAAACAGTCCAGGTATGACTATATTTTACAATTCTGAAAAGAGAAACCACTTCATATCGAGTAATTTGATTTGATATATTTATTGTAAGGAAGTAATTTCGGGGTATTTTTTTTTTTTACATTTACTCGTAGCAAACAAAAATAAGCGCCATGACAACATACTTGTCATCGGTGTGGAATAACTCATACTTTAGCACGATATTCAACGAGAGTTCGGTGATTGCGTTTGATGCGATTAGCTTTGGTTGGAATGCTGACATTACGAAACGTATTTCTTTTAAATAAGTTAATAAAGGGGTGAAGGGGTAGTACCCTTAACTGTTTTCGGGCCCTCCTAGACTAGTGCGACTGATTCGACTTATTTTCATCTTGAACATCTGCAGGTCGATGTTTTGCGTGACAAACGGGAACAGGAATTCTTGCAACCGAACCAACTCCTCTCAAAGCACCCACGTACCAGATTGTGGTGCTAAACTGGTGGTGTGTTTGGCTTTCTAATTATATATCAAGTGTTCCTTGTTTATCATTATATATTTTACTAATATCTCATTCTATACATATTCTGATGATGGCTTAAATCGTCACCAACGACGAATCTTGGCCTCCGGGTCGCCTATAAATAGGATTATTCAAGTGGGGGTGAGTTGTGCAGGCCCAAGACCCCTCTCTCTCTCTTCCCGGCACCCAGCATTGAGTGCAGGTATGGATACCATAACGTGCAGCCACCAGGGCGGGCGGAGCAACTGAGCAATACGTTCGTCTTGGAGTCTGCCCTCACAGCTGTTGCACTAGCTGAGCTATTTTAACCATAGATGGGCGTTACTAGATGTTAATAGCAAGATGGAAGTTGATGCTGCTAGCGTGACGCATGAAGTCGTTACTATAGCAATTGCGTGTAGGTGTAGGGGGATCCCCGCGGTACACCTTGGAGCTAAGCCAACCCTTCCAGAACCCCAGTGTTTGATCTTACCGCCCTTTTCTCCGGCAGTTTCAGAAGCTTATCCATAGGGAATATCCGGCAGGCCCATTACTCACAAGGTATTCTAGTAAGACAAGCTTAGAGCTATACTATCCATAGTGTGACTGGCCTCCCATGCCAGATATACTATGTGCCCCGCTTAAGCAGTTTCCTCCATGTCTGCACGTCACTAGCTGTACACGTCTATGGCATTACGGTAGCAGTCTGCCGTAAAATCATTTTTGCAGCAAGACCTGCCAGGCAAAAATACATTCTAATTAATATTTCATACACATGCCATTTAATATCTCATAAAATCAAAGATGATAGATTCTAAATTTGTTATTAACTTAGCAATAATTGACACACATAGTTCTATGAATATCTTCACGATTTGTACATTTGATATTAATTATAGGGGAACCATTTACTTATACATATTGTTTCCGTGCTTTGATTTCTGTGGTTTATATTTATTTTTGACAGATTCAACGATATATAAGTAATATATGTTTATTGTCTATTAGTGCTGTGTTATCTAAGTTGCATATATGTGTATGCCATGGGATTTTGTTTATATATTCCTCTGTTTCTCTTTTTATCATTCTCAAAGTATCTATTATTATTGATCCATAACATGACTGGTACTTTGTTTATCGACACCTGAAGGATGAAAAGCAAAGTGGTCCTTGGCTGGAATTGAACTCTGAATGTAAAGAGCTGGAACAAATATCGCAAGGCACTTTGTCTGATGCTGTCAACCCACGCCTTTAAATTATAGTTTCTTACATAGGTGCAAGGCCAGACATTTAGGGCTGATGGGTAATTCGATTAAATCGACCCCAGAACTTGACTGTGTTATATTTTATCGACCCCGGAGGGATAAAAGGCAAAGCTGACCACGGTCGGACTTAAACTCTGAACGTACAGAGGTGGAACAAATACCGCAAGGCATTTTGTCCGATGCTCTAACGATTCTTCCAATTCACCGCCCTTATATTGATTTCTTACATAAGCAGAAGTCCAGACATTTGAGTGGGAAGAAGAGTCGTTTATATCGAGCCCAGTACTTGATTAGTACATTTTTACCCGATGCGGAAGGTTGAAAGGCAAACATCAACCTTGGTTGGATTTGAACACATAACATAAAGCACCATATATAATACCGCAATAGTAATGCTTTCTAGTAAAGGCACAAGGCCAGAAATTGAGAGGAGGGGAGGGGTAAGTCGTTAACATTTACCTCAATACTTGACCGGTACTTAATTTATCGACCCCGGAAGGATGAAAGGCAAAGTTAATCTTGGCGGGATTTCAACCCAGAAGGTAAGGAGCCGGAACAAATACCACAAGGGTGTTTGTCCGACGCTCCAACGATTATGCCATTTCACAGCCTCCCACAATCAATACCACAATAATATTTGTTTATAATATACGCATAAGGCCAGACATTTGAGGGAGGGGAACAGTCGATAATTTCGACCCCAGTAAGTGGTTGGTACTTTATTTATTGGCATCAAATGGATGAATGGCAAAGTTGACCTCGGTGGGATTTGAACTCAGAACATAAAGACATATCATCAAATACCACAAAATATTTTATTCGCCGTTCTGCTAAACCGCTACCCTCAATACTGGTATAATAATTATAATGAGAACGATAATTGCATAAAAGACGGACAAAATATGTTAGTAATCATTATTTTTATTATACAGGCACAGAACACGCCTTATTTCATTCCTTACACAATTTTCTATTGTAGCCCCCAATAATTATATTCCTCAGCAATTATCTACCATTATCCTGCCTAATTTCTGTACATATGATGTATTAATTGTATTACATATATATATGGAAGTATGCTGCAGTCAATTGGTGCTGAAATAATATAAAAGATTATAATCAATTACTGAAATTATGTCAAGCATATATTTAGAATTCTATATAACGGTCATATCTTTCAAGCAACCATTCGCCTACACTCAACAGCTTTCCTTTCTCAGTTCTCAAAATGTTATCAGTTCTAATATTGATTAGACTAGACCAGGCCAGACTGACGTTGCATTGAGAAGGGGGGGGGGAATGACAGTGGCTATCGAGATTGAATAACGACATCTGACGTAACAGATAATTTCCTCTAACCTATTGAAGGGCAAAGAAGACAGACATTGTTATAGCCTATCACAATAACCTGTTCGTTCACTGCTGTTGAGTTTCCGTCTATATTTTAGCATTCATTTATCATTTTAACAATCTCAGTAACCATGAAGATTAGAAAAGGAATGAAAAAAAGACTCTCAACTACCTCATATATATATATATATGTATGTGTGTGTGTGTGTGTGTATATATATATATATGTGTATATATATATATATATGTGTGTATATATATATATATATATATATATATATATGTGTGTGTATATATATATGTGTATATATATATATATATGTGTGTGTATATATATGTGTATATATATATATGTGTGTGTGTGTATATATATGTGTATATATATATATGTGTGTGTGTATATATATATATTTCTGTGTAGTTCCCAATTTAAATAAAATACGCCCATTGAAGAGACTATCAGCTAAATAGTCACTTTGTATTAACATGTAATGGAAACAACGCTTATTGTCTCTGTATACGTCACTCTCTCACTCTTTCGTCCTCCCAATTTGCTCTCTGCCGTCCTCCTCTCTCCCCCCCCCTCTCTCTCTCTCTCTCTGTATATATATATTTTCTCTCTGTGTATATATATATATATATATTTGCTCTCTGCCGTTTTCTTCTCTCTCTCTCACTCTCACTTTCTCTCTCTGTATATATGTATATATGTGTGTGTATATATGTGTGTGTCTGTATGTGTGTGTGTGTGTGTTTGTAGCTTTTTGTGTTTATTTTGTGGTAAAAAAAAACAACATAACATACAACCTTGACTTAGAATTGTGTATCTTGTGATGTATGTTTATTTATGTGGAGAATAAACAGGAATTGCTCTTCCGGTTCACGGTTTCGTTCAATCGTACCTTCGGTCGACTGTACACATTGGCGTATTTTCAATCTACTGCTAACCTGTACAATGGTCCAAAAGATCGATTGAACGAAACCATGGTTCGATGAGTAATCCCGTTTACCATATACATACATTAACATATGCATAGAAAAGCATATATGAATTCTGATTCAGCATCACACAAAGAAGGTTTTGGTGTCACTAAATAAAGCAGTTTGTTGTAGTCACTTTATTGAGTAAACTTTTGATATATTTTATAGTGGATTTAATTTTGGAAGGTTGTGCTAAGTACAAGTCTGTAGCCAAGTGCGATTTTCAACTACGGCAGATCCTTCATAAACAGAAATAGAAACTGGTTAATCAATCAGTTGCAAAGACCTCTTATCCTAGTGTTTCATCTTACATGATCAGTTTAACCAAGTTCTGTGATCCAAAGAAATAATCAGTCAGTTGATGGTAGGCATGCCTATTTTCCTTATATATTTATATATATATATGTATATATTCTGTATACTATTCATTGGCTTTATTGAACTTATCCATGATCCCGGTGCATACGAGTTATTTCTCTTGACTCCTTCTATGTTTAATTATGCAAATTACCTTGACCAGTTGTTGTACTAGACTCTTTTTTGTATATATTGTCCCGTCTCATTGATCAGACAAGCAGTTAAAGACTGACTATACCATGCTGAGGAGACCATAACAAAGTCGAAACGCGTCCATGGTTGTCACTGATTGCCAACAAAGATCATAATGTCCATTTCACCTAGCATGAGAAAAACATTTATCCATGCTCCTGGCTCATACAAGTTATCTCTCGAACCATCTTTGCCACATTTCGCAGATACAGTTCTACATACAAACAGAAGACGCCAAGGTGTCTACCTTGACCACCGGCTGGATAATTTATTTTTGTTATCATATTTATTATTTTTATCCCAGCGCTTACCCCTCCTCTAAAGATTTCTGGCCTTGTGCCAATATTAGAAAGAATTATTTATTGCCCGAGAGAAGAGGAGAGACAGAAAGAACAACAGTCAAGAATTACTACCTCCTACTTAACCACCTATAACAGTTTTACTTCTCACTTTCCCCCTCCTACTCAAGTGCAACTTCTTGTCTTTCCCCATCGCTTTTGGAGAAATTTCATATTTTAAACGAAAAATGTGTATTCCAAGGTGGGATTCTGGATTTCGTCATACACAAAATTTTCTGAGGTACATTAGGATGTCCATGACAAATTTGGTAAAGAATCGTACTTCGTAAGTGGCAGATGCAGTAAGAATAGTAGTAGATAGTAGTAGGAATACTCTGGAAATAAATTCCTTCAAATGCTCAGAAGGCTCTCTAGAAGTAATCAATAGCATTCGTTACCCAAGTGACCTAATTAGCAGTGCAGGTGGGAGTACCGAAAATATATTAGCCAAAGAAAGAGTAGGGTGGAGAAAGTTTAGGGATCTACTACATCTGCTAGCAACAAAGGGCTTCTCTCTCCATGTGAAGGTTAGACTGTATGGTGCGTATGCACAAAGTGTAATACTGCATGGTAGTGAGACGTGGCCATGAATGAAGAGGACTTGCAAAGGCAAGAAAGAAATGAAGCAAGCATGCTCCGCTGGATGTGTAACGTTAGTGTGTATGAACGATGGAGCACTAATGTGCTGAGAGAAAAACTGGGTATAAGAGGAATCAGATGTAGCGTGTAAGACTATGCTGGTATGGGCATGTGATGCATATGAAAGATGACAGCTGTGAAAAAGTACCGAGCACGCGAAGTGGATGGAACCCAGGGAAGGGGGAGACCTGGAAAAACATGGGACGAAGTAGTAAAGACTGACCTCAGGATACTGAGCCTCACGAAGGAGATGACAGAGGACAGTGTTAGATGGTGGTGCGCAGTGCTGGAGAAGACACACCACATGTGTAAGAGTGGCAAAACAAATGTTAAAATGATGTAATGATGGAAGCTAGATTGTATAATGTATAATATATCTACATCGGGACCTTTCACCCACTATGCTCTTGTTAGGGCTTCATCTGCCCCCTTTTCGATACCCTAACATCTCTATCACTCACCACCCATCCCATCTCCGTTCGATACCCTCTCATTCTTTTACAATGGATTCACCGAATAGAATTCCTACGTACTCCTTTTTCTGCATATCGAACATGGCCACTTCCCAATAGAGTCCTGCCTTCTTTCCTTCTAAGTCTTTTGTCTTTACTGGGTTTACTTTGAAGTCTCTCAACTCTAAGCTTTGCTTCCATGTTTGGAATTTTGTAAATCTTCGACAGATTCAGCTAAGAGAACTAAGCCGTCAGCATACAAGTGTTCACATGGACAGCCAGTTTTAAACTCCTCTGTCATCACCTGGAAAACTATAATAAATAGGAGTAAACTGAGAACTGAGCCCTGATGGACACTTACCTTCACACTAAATTCCTCACTGAACCCATTGCCAACTCTCACCTTGCTGATGGCATCTCTGTACATGGCTTGCACAGCTCTCACAAGCCTCATTCATCTACACCTAGTTTTCTTAGAGATCACCAGACTACTCTGTCAAAGGTCTTCGTTATATCAACGAATGCTAGGTATAGTTGTTTCTCGTAGCTAAGAACTTCTCTTGTAGTTGTTTCACTAAAAAGAGGGTACTCTGTACTGGAACAAATCCAAACTGCATCTCATCTAAGTTAATTCTCTTCCTAATCAGTTGTTCTATAACTCTTTCTGCTACTTTCATAACTTGGCTCATCAGTTTGATGCCTTTGTAGCTGCTTCTTTCTAGAGCATCTCTTTTACCCTTGTAACAGTTGATGCTTTGCAATTTGAAACACCTCGTGCCTCTGATCCTCTTGTAGCAGAACATTAGCAAACCTCTTACATTCAGCTTCCCTCCGTGCTATGTATACCTAACGTCTAGCTTCTCTTCTATCCAACTGGTAATGTTCCTTGCTCCCCACTTTCATCCAATCTTTCCAGGTCTGTCTCTTAGCTTTTATGTCTCATTCTAGTGTATCATTCCACTACCATGTCACCTTAAGTCTGACTAGTACCTTGCTCCAACTACAGATCTCGCCCATAACACATGATCTGAAAATCCTTCAGAAAATGTCGTTCATTTTTCTCTGTTGACACATAGAGTGACTTCTAGATCATGATTGCTCATGCCCTTTACTAAGCTCTATAGAATGTGAGGGTGGTTATCCTATTCACTGCTTACTCCAGTTGATGGCAGACTGTGAG
>JAOPJM010534828.1:0-10023 GCA_027124095.1 Muusoctopus leioderma
TATACAGAACAGATATAACCCTGTTTATATAAATCTATGGTGGAATTACTGTGAAATATTTCCTCTGAACTGAGATTATTAGCAAAATTTCTCCACTTCAACCTACGTGTGCAAGATTATTTTACATTCTAATTAAACTTGAACAAATTTAGAAAGGAGTTTTCAGTATCTTCATATTTTGACAAAGATCACAGTGGATGGAAATATTGCAGTAGAGATATTTGTCAGGAGTAAAATACTAGACGAAAAGATAAATATTTGTATTGTGGTTGGAAAATGAAGAATGTGAGAAGTTGTTTGAATGTAAAACAGAGTCTAAAAGGAATGATTTTCCTGGCGAGATGCTGAAAGAGAAAGATAAAACATCATACCATCCTAAAAGGTCATTCTCTCAAAAAAGTAGCCTAACTACTCACAAACTTATTCATGCACGAGAAAAACCATATCACTGTGATATCTGTGGTAAGTCATTCTGTCAAAGAATTGAGTTAACTTCTCACAAACGCATTCATACTGGAGAGAAGCCATATCACTGTGATATCTGTGGTAAATCATTCTCTGTAAGTAGTAACTTAACTAGACACAAACGCATTCATACAGGAGACAGGCCATATCACTGTGATATCTGTGGTAAATCATTCTGTGCAAGGAGTAACTTAACTGCACACAAACACATTCATACAGGAGAGAAGCTGAATCACTGTGATACCTGCGGGAAATCATTCTCTGGAAATAGTGCCTTAACAAAACACAAACGCATTCATACAGGAGAGAAACCCTATCACTGTGATATCTGTGGTAAGTCATTCTGTCAAAGAAGTGAGTTAACTTCACACAAACGCATTCATACTGGCGAGAAACCACATCACTGTGATATCTGTGGTAAATCATTCTCTGTAAGTGGTAACTTAACTATACACAAACGCATACATACAAGAGAGAAGCCATATCACTGTGATATATGTGGTAAATCATTCTATCTAAATGGCAACTTAACTGTACACAAACGCATTCATACGGAAGAGAAACCATTTCCCTGTGATATCTGTGGTAAATCGTTCTCTGGAAATAGTGACTTAACTAAACACAAATGTATTCATACAGGAGAAAAACCATATCACTGCAATATCTGTGGTAAATCCTTCTCTGTAAGTAGTAATTTAACTAGACACAAACGTATTCATAAAAGGAGAGAAGCCATATCACTGTAATATCTGTGATAAATCATTTTCTGTAGGTAGTGACTTAACTAGACACAAACGTCTTCATACAGGAGAGAAGCCATATCAGTGTGATATCTGTGGTAAATCATTCTCTGTAAGTAGTAACTTAACTTCACATAAACGCATTCATTCAGGAGAGAAACCACATCACTGTGATATCTCTCGTAAATCATTTTCTGTAGGTAGTAACGTAACTAGACACAAAGGTCTTCATACAGGAGAGAAACCATATCATTGTGATATCTGTGGTAAATCATTCTGTCAAAGAATTGATTTAACTAAACACAAACGCATTCATACAGGAGAGAAACCATATCACTGTGATATCTGTGGTAAATCATTCTCTCGAACAACTGAATTAACTACGCACAAACGCATTCATACAGGAGAAAAACCATATTACTGTAATATCTGTAGTAAGTCATTCTCTCAAAGTAGTAACCTAACTAGACACAAACGACTTCATACAGAAGAGAAGCCATATCACTGTGATATTTGTGGTAAATCATTCTCAGTAAGTAGTAACGTAACTATACACAAACGCATTCATACTGGAGAAAAGCCATATCACTGTGATATCTGTAGTAAATCATTCTCTGTAAGTAGTAACTTAGCTATACACAAGCGTGTTCATACAGGGGAGAAGCCATATCACTGCGATATCTGTGGTAAATCATTTTCTCTAAATGGTGACCTAACCACTCACATACGTATTCATACAGGAGAGAAACCATATCACTGTAATATCTGTGGTAAATCATTCTCTCAAACAATTGAATTAATTTCTCATAAACGCATTCATACAGGAGAAAAACCATATCACTGTGATATCTGTGGTAAATCATTCTCTGCAAGCAGTAACTTATCTATACACAAACGTGTACATACAGGAGAGAAGCGATATCACTGTGATATTTGTGGTAAATCATTCTCACGAAATGGTAACTTGACTGTACACAAACGCATTCATACAGGAGAAAAACCATATCACTGTGATATGTGGTAAATCATTCTCTCAAAGAAATCCCTTAACTACTCACAAACTTATTCATACAGGAAAAACTCCATATTTCTGTGATATCTGTGGTAAATTATTCTCTAAATCAAGTGACTTAACTATACACAAACAGATTCATATAGGAGAGTGACTATATCGTTGTGATTCTTGAGAAAGAAGATATAACAGCGTGATAACACCCTCCCAACACTATATTTTATATAACCACATCTATATCTACATTGGTGAGATAGCTTACCACTGTGGTATATTTAATTGAAGCATTCTTTCACAACACTCATATATATTTCCTTCTAACCTATTTCCAGAAAGAAGAAAAGATACAATTGATATATTTGACATTGTGGGTAAATAACTGAGAAATGTATTCTCATAAATCAGGGATAACATCACTGTACAGTTATTATGTTTCAAATAAATACACAAACCATAACAGAAAATATTTCATCTCATCATAAAAGGATATGTGTGAGGGCTCTTTAGCCATGTCTTGGACATGGCAACCTCTCTAGTGTTGGTGCCATGATAAAATGCACCCAGTACAGTCTGTAAAGAGGTTGGTGATAGGAAGGGCATCCAGCCGTAGAAACCAAGCCAAATGAAACATACAAGTGAGGTGTGGTGACTCCAATTGGAATCCTTGCGGGTCGAAATCAGCCGTGCAACCCATGCCAATAGACATTAAATGATGATGATGATATTTATATTCTCGATCATGTATTTTTATGTATATCCTGGTTTGATATTTGCTGTATGTATCCCACCAATGGAAAAATTCCGTTTTGATAAAATATAATATGTAGTTTTATTATTATTCTTATTTCATGACTTAATGATTTCTTTTATTGGCCACAAGGGTGACTTAATGGTGAAGTTCAATGTTAATTTGCAGGTGTCAATGAAACTTCAAACAATATAAATGTAAAGTGGGTGGTATAGTTTATTAATCAACATCATCATCATCTTCATCACCATCACTATTTTAATATCCATGCTGGTATGGTTTCAACAATAAAGCTGGTTTACTCTTAAATTATTCTCCTATCATTCCAACCATAAACTATCAAATTCATTAACTTGATTAACTCTTAACATCCTGCAAGACCCAGTTCCACACGATACCACATTATCAAATTGATATGAATCATTGAACTATATCTATGGTGAAGGTGAACTATTTTTAAGTGAAAACACCTCAAGTACCTGGGTTTTTTACCTGTAAATTTCATAATAAATGAGCTGCAAACAAACCCAATTTTAGGTATTTTCTGCTCAATAATTACAGACTTGGAAAATTTTTAACAGGATGTTAAGAGTTAATGTGTTATAAAAGTTGTACATTTCTGCAACTGATCTTCACTAACTGTTTAATTCAAAAGTATATAACTTGTTTACCACGTCAGATAGAATGCCTTGCATTATTCGTTCTGGCTCACTGCGCCCTGAGTTCAAATCCCACCACGGTCAACTTTGCCTTTCATCCTTCTGGGGTCGATAAAATATAGTACCAGTCAAGTACTGGGGGTTGTTGGCCTTGTGCTTATTATGTCAGAAAAAATTATTTGATACAAAATACTAGATATTATAGGTTATATCATGCAGTGAATGAGAAATAAACAATAAGATAATTAAGTATATTAATGTAACCAGTTGTTTGATGGTAAGCATGTCGGAAGCAGTCAGGAAATTATATTTCACAGTTGCTTACACTGTGAGAATGTAATGTTTCTATTTTATCATCTCTGTTGATTGTAATAAATAAACCTACATTTGTGACACTTTGTTATTTATGATATCTAGAACAAACATGGCTACACAACACAATAGCTGTATATATAATGTATTGGCTACACAACACAATAGCTGTATATATAAGGTATTGGCTACACAACACAATAGCTGTATATATAAGGTATTGTATTATTTATGGAATGGAATAACTGAATTGTTCTTTGGAGGTGTGTGTCTGAGCGTAGGACTGACACCCTCGTCTGAACATCATCCGGTTTGGATCATTTAGTCCCCCCCCCCATTATTTTTTCTTCTGCCAGTTCAGTATGGTTCAATCTTAGCTGACTTCGCCTTTTGAGTCGTTAAGGTAACTTTATCCATCATACAATAACAACGTGGTGATCCGGAGAGATGAATGGAGTGAGCACCGTCCCAGTGGTGAGGACCTCACAGTACAACTACCCAGTTTCTATCATCTAACCAGAAAGGTAGTGGATATATGCAAACAGACTGAGGTCAGGCCACGACAGTACAACAGCAGCTAATCTACATTAATGGGGATATCATGAACCGCCTATATGTCCAACAAGTTAGGTATCCCCACAAAACACAGACCCAATCGTGTTGCACTGTCTGGCCACCTCAATCCCAGGTGCATATGGAACAATCCATGAAGCTGGCGAGGCATACATCAGTTGGATTTCGAATGTAAATTTGGGGAGAAGTGAGAGACGTCACAGGAAACAACAACTGAAGTTTTACAGTTCTTTTCTGCTATTGGCATTGTATGAAAGATAATTTCTGAAATGTTAGTCTGACCTTTGGGTCCCTAACCAAAAGAATCTTTACCAAATTTGTGGAATCTTCAACTCCTCAACCAAGATGGATCTGTGAGCTGTTCCCTGTGGAAAAAGTTGCCACATTTTCTTTCAACTCCCATCATACACAGATTCTGCAAAACTTTCCTTTTTCCCTTGCACTGGTCTCACCATGATGTACACATGTAAATGCCGAGTGTGAAAACACCTCCATTTGCTGGAAGCCAACAACAGCCCTCTAAATGTATCTTCCATTGCACTCCAGATCTAGCTCCTATCCTTACCAAACTCTCTCTCTAGGTATCTGCCAGGATCTTTAGTAAGATACAACAGTATGTTCTATTACTAAGATGTTCAATGTCTCTGACTGTGTGAACTACTGATTTATTGCTTTCACTTCCAACATTGGTGCAAACAGTCATAAAGTCACCATCTCCAATACCCTGATTCCATCTCTCCCTCCTCAGTGATCATCAGTATGGCTTTTGTACAGGCTGATCATCAACAAAGCCTTTCATTACATCTTGCTAGACTCACTGTTTACTGGCTACATCCGTCTCATCTCTTCCATTGAAACCGTCCTCCCAGATCGCATCATTTCACAGACAGCCTTTTCTCACTCACCCACACTATCAACTCCTGTGCCAATCTTCAGTTATCTCCCCTGCATTGTTCCACCTCTATATTAACTCTTTAACGACCTGTAGGACACGGTTCCACACATCGTCAAATTGATATGAATTATTGAACTATATATATATATATATGTTTCCTTTTTTCAAGGCATTTTATTCATTTAGTTCGTGTCCATGGAATGACTCGCACGATCTATGTCTTGACGCCTTGCTATTTAAAATGGATAAATTTCGCCACTCCAGAATATTTATCTCTGATATTTCTGTTGAGTGTTAAATAGCACCCTAAAACATGTGTTCAGTGGACACTTATATGCTACCACGAACTTGTATGTATAAATTCCTTGTATATATATATAGTGAAAGTGAACTATTTTTGTGTGAAAACATCTCAAGCACCTGTGAGTTTCTTACCTGTAAGTTTCATAATAAATTAGCTGCGAAGAAAAATCGCTTTTAAGCATTTTCTGTTCAATCTTTACAAGACTTGAAACATTTTTTACAGGATGTTGACCTGATTTCTGCCACCTTTTAACAACGTGATCCACATCAACTTAGACACCCCCCCCCCACTAAACCTTCACAGCCTCCACAAACAGAGACCTGAAAACATCCTCCAATGGGAACTTGACAGTCTAGTCTCACTAGTGCAAAGACTGAATAATTGTTCACGACAAAGAATGTCTTGTGCCTCACACTCTCTGGTTTTGGACAACATGCAATTAAAAACCTCAAAATCGCTACAAATACTGGGCCTTACTATCTCTGATAATCTTTCCATGCAACCCTACGTAATATAGCTAAAACTGAGTCTCAGAGACTAGTTAGAAGCCAATCTCACTGGAGTCGCCATCCTTGCCTTGCATCCCACCAGAGTCAATAAAAATAAGTACCAGTCATGTACTGGTGTTAATTGACCATACCGCACCACTACAAATCTCTGTCTTCTTACCAGTGTGGGAAATTAATAATTGTATAAGAAATGAGGGCGATTCGTTGTTGATATTGTTTAGCTCCAGGTCAGCCCTGATCAAGCAGACTTAACATCAGAGATGTTCCAGCCTTGACCATCCAGTCTTTTTGTATATCAAATATATTCCAACCTAAGGAAAATATTCTGGTGGTGTTTAGGTTGTTTGATGTCTATTTTCTGCATCTGAAAAGAAGAGAGTTGATGCGATCGTTTGATGATGATCGAGGAGATTTTCACACTTGGCCAGATGTCCCTACCTGGCCACCCCATAAGATGGTGTTAGCCTTCTACATGTAAAATGATAGGAGAATAATTAAAGAGTAAACCAGCTTTATTTTTCAGATTATTTAGGATATTCACAATGAGTAATGAGATCAGAATTCAAGATGCTGAGATGACAAATGACTGAGAAAACATGTTGATATCTTGTATGACAGACATGTCCAACCCATACAAGCATACAAGATGGACATTGATGAGGTTGATTTACAAATTATATCACCTACTTTGCATTTATATTAAGTTTAAGGTTATATTGACATTTGTAAATTAACATTCAGCTTAAATATCAAGTGATGAAGGAATCATGTTATAAATAAATTTAAAAAATGATAGTTTATGGTATGATGAAATATTTTCTTTTAAGGTGTGTAAATATATTCTTAACACAATAACTGTACAGTGATGTTATTGCTGATTTATGAGAATACATTTCTCAGCTATTTACCCACAATGTCAATTGTATCTTTTCTCTATTCTGGAAGTATGTTAGCTGGGTTGCGGTTATTGAAATTTTCAAATGGTTAAGTTATCTCACCACTGCAGATATAGTTGTGGTTATATAAAATATAGTGTTAGGAGGTTGTTATCACACTGTTATATCTTTGCTCTGTGAATACATTTATGGTTGTGTAAGATATTATTCTCATAGAATAATCTTTGACATTTATACGATGATTCTTCTGTATGAAAACATACATGTGCAGTTAAGTGAGGATTTAAAAGGATGATTCACAACAGATATCAGATATATGGCGTTTCTTTTGAGTGGATGCATTTGTGTCTAGATAAGTTACCTGCCCGAGAGAATAACTTACCACAGATATCACAATGATATGGCTTCTCTCCTGTATGAATGCGTCTGTGTTCAGTTAAGACCCCACTTCGAGCGAATGAGTTACCACAGATATCACAATGATATGGTTTCTCTCCTGTATGAATGCGTTTGTGTTTAGTTAAATCATCATTTCCAGAGAATGATTTACCACAGATATCACAGTGATAGGGTTTCTCACCTGTATGAATGCGTTTGTGTTTAGTTAAAACCCCACTTTGAGAGAATGATTTACCACAGATATCACAGCCATACGGCTTCTCTCCTGTATGGACGCGTTTGTGTTCAGTTAAGTCACCACTTTGAGAGAATGATTTACCACAGATAACACAATGATATGGCTTCTCTCCTGTATGAATGCGTATGTGTCTAGTTAAGTCACTTGTTTTAGAGAATGATTTACCACAGATATCACACTCATAAGGCTTCTTTAATGTATGACTGTGCTTGTGTATAGTCAATTCACTACTTACCGACAATGATTTACCACAGATATCACAGTGATATGATTTCTCTCCTGTATGAATGCGTTTGTGCTTAGTTAAAATCCCACTTTGAGAGAATGATTTACCACAGATATCACAACCATATGGCTTCTCCCCTGTATGAATGCGTTTGTGTTGAATTACGTCACCACTTTGAGAGAATGATTTACCACAGATATCACAGTGATATGGCTTCTCTCCTGTATGAATGCGCTTGTGCTTCGTTAAGTCACTATTTCCAGAGACTGATTTACCACAGATATCACAGAGATATGGCTTCTCTCCTGTATGAATACGTTTATGGCCAGTTAAGGCACTATTTACAGAGAATGATTTACCACAGATATCACAGTAATATGGCTTCTCTCCTGTATGAATACGTTTATGGCCAGTTAAGGCACTAATTCCAGAGACTGATTTACCACAGATGTCACAGTGATATGGCTTCTCTCCTGTATGAATTCGTTTATGGCCAGTTAAGGTACTATTTACAGAGAATGATTTACCACAGATATCACACTGATATGGCTTCTCTCCTGTATGAATGCGTCTGTGAGAAATGAGTTTACTGTTTTGAGAGAATGACTTTTTACAGAAAACGCAATGGTATGACATTTTTCTTATGTTTCTCAGTGTCTCATCAGGGAAATCAATCCTCTCAGACTCTGTTTTACATTTAACCTGGTTCACACATATTTCATTTTCCATAATTCTTCTTCATTCACCACAATACATAGTTTTTTCCTTTTGTATTTTATTCTTAACAAATAAATCTCCTGCTATATTTCCATCAACTGTGATCTTTGTTGATATCTCAAGATACTGCAAACTCCTCTGTAAATATGTCCACGTTTAATTAGAATGCCATATCATCTTGTACACATTCCAGACAGTGAAATTGAGAGAAATTTTGCTAATAATCTCAGTTCACATGAAAGTCTTCACAGTTTTTCTTCCATAGATTTATATAAACATGGTTATATCTGTTCTGTAAAACATCTTCTTTTGGTCTTCAAAAGATGATAAAATATTGTTGATGCATCATCTGATGTAGAAATTCATTCACTCCAATGTCATCTGATAATCTGAAATAATAGAGGAACAGTATAAGATAGAGATGCTGAAGACATAAGAAAAAGGTCATACCACTGTGTTATCTATGTGTAATACTATTTCTGTTGGGTACACAGCATGGCCGAATGGTTAAGAAGCTTGCTTCGCAATCAAGAAGTTGCAGGTTCGATCCCATGGTGTGGCATCTTGGGCAAGTGTCTTTACCATAGCCTTGGGTCGACCCAAGGCGTGTGAGTGAATTTGGTTAGACCGGAAACTGTGCGGAAGCCCGTCGGATAGATTGGACCTGTAATTCAAAGATCCAGCCGTGTCATGCTGATTCTGTCTGAGAATTACATTAAGGGTACACGTATCTCTGGAATACTTAGCCGCTTACACGTTAACTCAATGACTAGGCCATTCCATTGATCAAACAATGGAACACTAATCGTCAAAAAACGATATATATATATATACAAACACAGAGAGAGAGAAAGTATAAGGTAAATGAGTAACATGGACACACGCTGTATAGACAACCTATTCAAGATTAGGTACCATCTGCGTATATATATATATATATATATATATACACACACACACACACACACATATATATACATAATAGACTAACAACAGAAAGCAATTTCTACACAGCGAATTACAAGAAGAAAAAAAATAACCGGCCGCCAAACGAAGTCGTATTAGCTGATGGCTGACGAAATCGAAAATGATATCCTAAAAACAAGGATCGCCGAGCAGTTGAATTGGTAGAAAGTGCCTTGATGTTTATCCTGACTTACCTTACAATTATTTTCGTGTAAGTTATTGTAGGTGGATTTATATAAAGATAGGGTTAAAGTGAAACATGGAAAAACTTGCGTCATTATTTGTTGATACTCTTTTACTTGTTTCAGTCATTGGACTGGGGCCATGCTGGGGCACCGCCTTGAAGTCGATTAGATCGACCCCA
>JAOPJM010534845.1:0-10023 GCA_027124095.1 Muusoctopus leioderma
GAAATCGATGCGGGCCGAAATCACCCGTCCAACCCATGCCAGCATGGAAAACGGACGTAAAACGATGATGATGAACTTAGCAGTTCGGCAATAGAGACCAATAGAATAAGTACCAGACTTAAAAATAAATACTGGGAACCACCCCCCACCCCAGACAGTGCCCCAGCATGGCCACAGTCAAGTAACTGAAACAAGTAAAACACTCTTAGAAATCTTATATGTACAGTATCATCTCAAAATGAAGGCTATCTGTATGTTATGACAGAGAAATCTGTGAAATTAAGACGATAAAATCTGCCTACTTCAGATTTATAAGGCTCGCAATTAAAATAATTCAAGCATCACTAAGAAATGTTATTTTCTCATATAAATTAAACTTTCTCAATCACAAGAATATTTTTGGTAATTCCATAATATTACTCTTTTAATCTAAGTCATTTCACACATCTAAAAAATATAACATACACATATATAAATATGTATATACATAACAATGTACGTTTAAAGTTACATATGGTATCACAAGTATCCTACTTTGAAAATATACTAATTATATTTAATGAGTCTGTAGTTTTGACGTACATCTAAAAGGAAAAGATAAGGTATAACTGAATGGGTCGATAAATCTAGTTGGACGTCTTAACCCTTTTGATACCAACCCGCCTGAAAAAAAGCATTTGTTTTAAAGTGTTCATATTTAAATTTAAACCTTCCATTATAATTTTATGTAAGAACTTTTTTTAAGTTATATCCCAAACACCAATTTAATAACGAGAAAGTTATTTTACTAAATCCTTCCAAATTCTTGCTTATTTTCAAAATTAATTGAAAATCATAAGCAGTGTATTTCATTAGAAATATGGTAACGAAAGGGTTTAGCCAGTATCCAGAGGTTACATTTTTTATGTACACACATACAGCAATACACAAACTTTTAAGGTAAATGTCTTTTCTTTGAATATAGTCAAACAATTCTAGTGATACAAAAGAATACACTATTCTATATATGGCAATACCATTCTAAAGTGTAGTATATACAAGGCTTGGGTATATTATCAAAAAAATAAAATAGTAGCTCAAAATTCTGAAGTGCAATTCAATTCTTCCCAAATCAGTTTACCCTTTTGATACCAAACCGCCTGAAACCGCCCTTGGTTCTTTGATAAAAAAAACCATTTGTTTTAAAGTGTTCATATTTAGATTTAACCCTTCCATTATAATTTTATGTTAGAACTTTTTGTTAAGTTATGTTCCAAACACCATCTTAATAACAAGAGTTAGTTATTTTGCTAAATCCCTCCAAAAGCAGTGTATTTCATTAGAAATACGGTAACAAAGGGTTAATTGTATTGGGAATATATGATTTCATGTCAAGTTCCTACAGATAATTCTTTTTTTCTTTTTCTGTGAAATCCACAGGATTGTTTAAATTGTCTTTGGTGTTAATGAACAACAGATGTTTCAATCTCAAAAACTGTTTGCATATTTCTCTTATTTAATGTTCTCAGATTATCTGTCATTGAAAGCAATAGAGAAAAGACTTCTATGGATTGATGGTTTCAGATAACTAATAGAAAGCAGCTTTAGAGATTCTTAGAGACCAAAGTCAGAAATGTCAACAGAACCCAAGGCTGCATCAACTGCAAAAACCACTTGAAAAATATAAAAAAATTACTGCAGAAATAAAATCAAGTGTTACAGTAGGGTGTTGGACTCTTGACCAAAGAGTTAATTCATATCCTATTAACAAACACTGTGTTGTAATCTATAGCTAAAACATGTAAATTATACTCACTTATTTAACCGTAACCTATAAATAGATGACACTATAAATAGATGTACCATGGATAGATGACACTCACAGCTGTTAGCAGTAGAAACACTGTATAACTGATTTCTGACATTGGCACAAGTCCTCATTTGGAAGATTGGTATAGTCAATAAAATGAATCTAGTATTTGACTGGTACTTTATTTCAGCAATCCCTACAAGAATGAAAATCACATTTGACCTCGGTGGTATCTTTGATGTTGTGCATGTTTCTGCATTATCAGGTCGACGAACAGTCCCTGGTGACTTCCTTGATAAGTGCTATTTGGTTGTCATAGAATTTTCATGGGTGATTTCCCTTTTCAAAGGTGGTTTCCCATTGCCTTCCCTTGGGTATTTTTTTTACAAGATACTATCTTGTCAGCTAGATACAGACAAATTCACCATATTTACCTGGACACTCAGAATGTAAAGAGCCAGAAAAATATGCAAAGTATTTTGTCCAACGTTCTACCAATTCCACCAATCCACTCACCTGGACTGGTACTTTATTTTATCAACCCCAGAAAAATGAAAAGCAAAGTTGACCTTGGTGGAATTTGAAATCAGAATGTAAAGACCTAGAACAAATACCGCTAGGTATTTTGCCCAATGCTCTAATGATTCTGCCAATTCGCTACCTTAAAAGTTACTTTATTAGCTTTTGCCTTTAAAGAAATAAAGGATTTGATCTTCTGATATGAGGAGACCTACCACAACTACCACCCAAAGGAGCCTTTACATCAGGCAAGGGCAATCTTTTTCAACCAGTGAGCCACACAAGATATTACTCATCATGAATCGGGCCACACCACTAAAAGAAAAATTTAACAAACATCGTATTTAATTATTGTATGTGGTTTAGTCTTACTATTTTAAGGTATGGCCCCAGAAAATTAAACAAAATTTTAACAAAAAGCCATTATGCTGGTATAATCATGAAATTAAATGTACCATACAGAAAGTCTAAAGGCCGCATTCGGCCCACAGGCCACAGGTTGCCCATGACTGCTTTACATAATCACACAACCTGCAAGAAATAACAGCCAAATCTCCCTCAAATCCCAACCTACTGTCTTAAAAATAGGACACATTGGATAATATAGTCATAAATATACTATGTCTGAAAGTAAGACGAGTGGTTTGCTCAACCAGGGTTAACCTGGGTTAACTCTTAACATCCTGTTCAAAATGTTCTAAGCTTTATAATGGTTGAGTAGAAATTGCTCTAAGAACAGGTTTTTTGCAGTTTATTTATTACAAAATTTACAGTTAAGAGACACAGGTGCTTGAGGTGTTTTCACACAAAAATATTTCACTTTCACCACATATATATAGTTCAATGATTTATGTCAATATAATGATGTGGTACCGTGTGGAACTGTGTCCTACAGGACATTAAGAGTTCAACAAAAACATTACACAACAAGGAGATTAAAAATAATGAAATGAATTGTCAATGAGTGATAAGGATTGGTTAAGCAGTTTGATTATATACCAAGGTCTGAGGATTATTAAAATCATGAGAATAAATATGTTAAAAGGAAATAAACTTCCTTAATAACACAACTAGCAATGTACTAAGAGGGAGCTCTAAAAGATAGACGAAAATAACTTGAAAGCAATTCAAATTCAGTCTAAAAGCATCTCCAGCCAAGAGCTGTTTCACTTTATCTGGTCACCTACTTATAACAGCCAATAAGCACATTTAAAAATGACAAATATGATGATAACGACGATGATGATGATGATGTTAATGAAGATGGTGAGAATGATGATGATGTTTACAATGATGATGATGATGAAGATGATGGCAATGATGATGATGACTGATGAGGATTATGATAAGAATTAATTCAACTACAGTTGGGGATGGTGAGAATGACGATGATGGGGATGATGATGATTACAAAGTTGATAACGATGAAAATAATGATAACAATGATGATGATGGCAATGATGATGATGATGATGATGACTGATGAGGATTATGATAAGAATTGATTCAACTTCAATTTCACACAATCCCATAAAAAGAAAGATTTTATGAGCCAATGAAGGAGCCTTTTCATGGTCGTTCGACTTGCTAGAAATAACAGCCAAATCTCCCTCATATCCCACTCTACCATCTCAAAAAAAAGGGAAGGATACATTAGATAGTGTACTCCTAGATACTTGCAAAAAGATGGGGTGGTCACAGCTGGAATGCATTTGATCATAGGCCCGCTTGACCAGGGTTGATCTGGGGCTAAACAATATCAACAACAAAGATTTTATAACATGTTGTTGCTTAGCCCTAAGTCAGCCCTGATCGAGCAAACCTAAGATCAAAGTATCCCAGCCATGACCATCCCATCTTTTTATATATCTAGGACTACTTTATCTAACATGTCCTTCCTTTTATTAATATGATAGAAGATGTGATTTGAGGAAGATTTGGCTGCTTTTTCTAACAGGTTTGAGCAACCATATAACTATAAATAAATTGATTCTTCATCAGATGTGTATTCGAGTTATTCAATCAACTCGTATTAGATTGTAAGTGGCTGAGTATTCCAGAGACACATGTACTCTTAACATAATCCATGAGCAGAATCAGCATGACACAATGTGTGACAAAGCTGTCCCTACGAATTACAAGTACAGTCCATCTTTTTTTTTTTAATGCTTAGTCTGGAGGGAAGGCAACACCCTTCCCACTTTTTTCAGGGCCTCCGAGACTAGTGGGAGGGAGGGAGGAAGGTATCCTCAGACGAGAAACCTGACCCAAATGCTTGCAACAGAGTGGACTCTGCTAAAGGCATCCAAGGACCAGCTGGTGGTGTTAAACCGAGCAACCGATTAGGTCTACCACCCAAGTAGGCCACGACAGGATTTGAACTCAGAATGCAAAAAGCCTGAATAAATACCACGAGGTATCTTGTTTGATGCTCTAATGATTCTGCCAGTCCACCGCCCTAGACTAGTACCCCGAAAGGATGAAAGGCAAAGTTGACCTCGGTGAGATATGAACTCAGACCGCAGTGAGCCAGAACGAATACCGCAAGGCATTCTGTCCGACATGCTAACGATTGCCAATTTGCTGCCTGACAGGCTTCCACGGTTTCCATCTACCTAATTTCACTCACAAATCTTGGGTCGACCTGAGGATATAGTAAAAGGCACTTGCCAAAGAAGCCACAGAGTGGGATTGAATCCAGAACCTCATGATTGAAAAGCAAGCTTCTTAACACTCGGCCATGCCTGCATCAAAGCAACCACATATAAGCTCCTTTGTTGGCTTGCAATTTTATGACATTTAGAGAATGGGAAAAGATCTTATAAACAAAACGAAATTGAGAAATTCTAAAACGAAAATCATGTTTTTACAAAGAAAAAAAAAATATTCCTTCATCTGAAGATTTAAGAATATGTTACTTGTGTGTATTGATTTGTACACATTGATGAAACATGTGAGGCGTGGTCCCCCGACCCGTCTAGGAGAGTGGTGACTCCATTCACAATCGACGCAGGCCGAAATCACCCGTCCAACCCATGCCAGTATGGAAAACGGACGTAAAATGATGATGATTATATATATATATATATATACATACACACATACATATATACATATACACACATATATATATATAATATATACACTCACACACACACTTCTCAATTTTACCAACTCAAATATATAAAATAATATAAATAATAATAATAATAATAATATATCATTAACCTTCCTCCTCCTCCTTCAGTTAAGTAATGATTTAAATGAATTTTTTTTTTTTATATATTTTGGACAATTCTTGAAATTTCTGATACATTTAAAAAAAATTTTTTAATTTTTTATTATATTTCATTTGTTTTTTAAATCATGATAAAAATGTTATCGAGAAAAATCTTTGGGAAAAAATGTTGATTTTAAAGATTTATTGATAAAAATAGTAGGTTTAATAAAACATTGTATACAGCATCAGTTGGTACAAACTATGTACATATATACACTAACACACATGCACAAATGCATACATATGTACACATACTCGCATACATATGTACACATACACACACACACGCATGCATATGTACACATGCATATATATGCATATGCACACACATGCAAACGTCATTGAAATTATGGAACAATTTTTTTAACCTTTTCAATTTTCAAAATTGAATTTAAAACCAAAAAAAAAGAAATAGTTTATTTTACTCTGGCTCTTGTATAATAATAATGTTCTATGTATGATTGAAATTGGAAGGTGGGGGTAGGGGGTGCAAGAGAGACAAGTTCTCTTTGATGATCCATATCTTTTTTTTATTTTTTATTTTAAATTCCTAACTGAATTTATTTATTTTCTTTTTTTTTAATTAAATTTTTTTCTTTTTTAAAGAAAAGCAATGTCAAATGGAATGCTGTTTTGTTTTTAAAAAACCCCCAAAAACAACAAATAAAATGAAATTAATTATTTCTAAAATAATTCTCACTAGGAGTGACAGAAAGAAAACAAAGAAAAAAAAACAATTCATAATGAATACGAGGAGTAAAAAAAAAACATAAAAACAATATATTCGGGATTTTAAATCTTTGTTGAATTTCTTCATTTATAAGAATTTTTTCTTCTTCTTTCTTCCAAATAACCCCTATTTCTTTCTTAACAGATGTGTCATGTTAATTAATAAATGTACAATCTCAAAGTTTAATTAAATTTAGTCTGTGTATGTGGTGAGAAATAATAAGGATTCATGAGAATAATTTTTTCTTTTTTTCTTTCTTTTTTTAAAAATTCTATTGAATGAGAACATCTTAATTAAATTATTAGTTCCAGCCTGTTTTTTTATTATTGAATGTTAGAAAGAAAGAAAAAAACCAAAAAAAAACAAACAAAAAATCTATTTTGTGTACTTAAATTATATTACAAAAATATATATATGGTCGGTCCTTCCTAAATAATATTACAGAACAATAATTAACATTTTAAGTAATTTAAAAATTCTTAGTAACAAAATGCAATTTGCAGCTGATTTATTAAAAAAATATACAAAAGAAACGTAAATAAAAGAAAAAAGAAAAAAACTATCCTTTGAGATTATTATTATTATCATCATTATTATTACTATTACTATTCTTATTATTAATAATATTTTAATTTAATAATTGTGCTTGAAAATAAATCAGTGAATTTTCTCAAAAAAATATTGTCTTTTAACTCTCTTTACACATATCATGTGACTTTTGCCTCTTACATGCACATAATCATTTACACATACGCATACACATGTATACATACACACACACACATATCTATCTATGGGCCCTTTGTTTGTTGGTTTCGACGATGAGTAGTATTCCAGTTGTTTGATCATTGCATTAGTGTGTCACTGGCTGAGTATTCCACAGACACATTGTCAATCACAATTCAACCACTTTTTATATCCAGGGCTGGATGAAAAGCCTCAGTATATCGTTACCAGCTTATCTATGCTGGTTGCCCCGCTGGCCTATTGCGAGTCAGTTGGAGGTTTACCTCTCTCTGCTGGCCAATTGCAAGCCGGATGGAGATTTGCCTCTCCACACTGGCCTATTGTGAGTCAGATGGAGGTTTACCTCTGCACGCTGACCGATTGCGAGTTAGATGGAGGTTTGCCCCTCCACGCTGGCCAATTGCTGGCTTACCTATGCTGTTTGTAGGTTTATTACCTCTCCACACTGGCCAATTGCAAGTTGTTTGTAGGTTTATTACTTCTCCACACTGGCCAGTTGCAAGTTGGCTGTAGGTTTATTACCTCTCCACACTGGCCAGTTGCAAGTTGGCTGTAGGTTTATTACCTCTCCACACTGGCCAATTGCAAGTTGGCTGTAGGTTTATTACCTCTCCACACTGACCAATTGCAAGTTGGCTGTAGGTTTATTACCTCTCCACACTGGCCAATTGCAAGTTGGCTGTAGATTTATTACCTCTCCACACTGGCCAATTGTGAGTTTGATGTAGGTTTATTACCTCTCCACGCTGGCCAATTGCAAGTTGGCTGTAGGTTTATTACCTCTCCATGCTGGCCAATTGTGAGTTTGATGATGGAGGTGCTGTCGTGGTCTGGTCAGCTGATGAGCCCCGGCCTTTGGCACTTGAGGGAAATTTCTACTCAGAAAGCAAAAGAACCAGAACAGCTACCGGAAGGCATCTCGTCCGACGCGCCAACGATCCCGCCAATCTACCATCTTGGACTGGTACATTATCGACTCCGAAGGGATGAAAGGCAAAGTTTATTTCTCTATGCCCACATATGTATATATATGTATGTATGTATGTATATATGTATGTATGTCTGTATATATATGTATGTATGTATATATGTATGTATGTATGTATATATGTATGTATGTACATGTATATATATATATGTATGTATATATGTATGTATGTACATGTATATATATATATATATGTATATGTATATATGTATGTATGTGTATATATATATATATGTATGTATATAATACGATATATTTTTGGGTGCTTTTAACTAAAGCCAAAAAGAAAATAATAATTCTTAGAATAAATGGTAGATGTCTGTTATCCCTTCCTGTTCCTTCCCCAACTAAATACTATCTGAATTCTAACGGAAATCAACTTAATTAAACACAACTACACCATCATCTCAAATGCATTCTTCTCCATCTATCCGCATCATTAAAAAACTAGCTGGTCTAAATTAATATAAACCTATATATAATATATTCATGTGTTCTATTTGATAAACAATGAAATTATTGGTAAATGTGCTTATGTTTTTTTTTTCTTTTTCGTAATACCTTAAATATTTTGTTGTCCATTGTTCATTTTTTTTTTTTTTTTTTTTTTTTAGATTTAAACTGATTTTACTTTTAAAAACTGAATCTGCCTATGGGCTTTCATGTTTTTTTTTGTTTTATATATTTTTTTTTTACACCGACTACCAGCTATTTCTAGCAGATCAAGCAACCCTGTATATGTTACCCCACTTCCATTTTTTCCAATTTTAAAATAGATTTAACTGCTATTTCTAGCAGGTCAAACAACCATGTATATGTTCCACTCACTGGCTTGTATTGTTTTTTTTTGTTTTTTTTTAAAATTAAATTATTTTTGTGAAAAGGGTGAGTGGATTGGCAGAATTGGTAAGGTATCGGACAAAATGCCGTGCGGTATTTCTTCCGGCTCTTTACATTCTGAGTTCAAATCCTGCCAAGGTCAACTTTGCCTTTCATCTTTCTGCGGTCAATAAAATAAAATACCAGTTTGTTCCCCTCCCCCCAAAAAATTTCTGGCCTTGTGCCTATGTTATTATTATCACAGGGCGGAGGATTGGCAGAATTGTTAGTGTCGAACGCGATGCCCCCTTGCTGTGTTTGTCCCAGCTCTTTATGTTCTGAGTTCAAATCCTACCGAGGTCAACTTTGACTTTCATCCTTCCGGGGTCGATAAAATAAAGTACCAGTGAGGTACTGGGGTTGATATAATCAACTTAACCCTCCCCCAAATTTCTGGCCTTGTGTCTATGACAGAAACAATTATTATTATATCAACACACTGAGATGAAACTGGATATGGCTGTGCCATATTTGGGTAGAAGCCTGAATCTGTCACCAGGTTTACCACCACCACCACCACCACCTGGCTACCCTCGGGTGCCTTTAGCAGAGTCCATTCTGTTGCCAAGTCTCCGGTCGGGGCATAACATGATCTTCCTCAGCTTCGGAACATTGGGTGTTAGGAAAATGTCATGGGCACTGCTATTCCTTCTCTGACATAAAAGCATTTCATATATATATATATACATATACATATATATATATATATATATGAAGGCGCATGGCTTAGTGTTTAGGGTTTGGACTCTCGATCGTAAAGTAGTGGATTCGATTCCCAGACAGAGTGGTGCGTTGTGTCCCTTGAGCAAGGCACTTCATTTCATGTTGCTCCAGTCTGGCCACTCATCTGGAAATGAGTAGTCATCGGAAAATATGGTGACGCTTCTGTCAGGAGTTGCGACTGACAGGTAGTATTCAGCAACGGAAAAACCAATGGAAACATAGCTTCCTTGGTTTGATTAGGAAGATCTACTACGATCTTCCAATTGATCTGTCTGTATATATATATATATATAATTACGAAAGGGGCGACATTTTGAAACAGCGTATATATGAATTTCAGCTGCGTATCTTGAACACTATATACGCTC
>JAOPJM010534854.1:0-10023 GCA_027124095.1 Muusoctopus leioderma
TCAACACTTCATGTCTCTGTATTGAAACCTGGTAACATTAAAATGTTTTGAACTCAAGCCATCCTTGTTTTTGTTACATATATATATATATAGAGAGAGAGAGATATAGAGATATGCATATAAGATAAATTTATATATAGATTTTTATACTTTTATACAGACAAAAATTTTATGAAAGAATAAAAAATGAGAGAGAGAGAGAGAAAGCAAGAGTATTTTTATTGAAAATTTAAAGAAATTTGATTACATCCCTGACATTTATTTGTTAAAATAATCTCCAATATATATATTTACATATTTAACTGTCTATTTATGACAACAAATTTACCCTAAAATACCCCAAAACAGTAGATTTATCATGTAAACATGTTTTTACTCTTTCTTTAAATCTACGATTTCATTTTTGGATTAATTGAATATAGCATAGTTTATCAAGTTGTTGATTCCTTAACTGATGTATTTTAAATCAAATAATTTAAAATGTAAATTAAGTTACGAAAAAAATAGGGGTAACAAAATGAAGAAAACATTTGCAAAAATATATTGTTTAAAAAATGTTGTTTGAAATTGGAGACATTTCTAGTTGAAATTAATTTTTCTTTATTTCTTTCAAATTATTAAATCATTGTTGTTATACCTAACTAACATGAAAAACATAATTAAATTATATATAAATATCTAGTGATTTAATTTGGTTCGTTGTTTTTTTTTGTTTGTTTTAGCTTTCCTTGTTATCTTTCTATTTCTTATGAGAAGATTATTTGGACTTTTCTCTTGAAAGTAACATCTGATATTTAAAAAATTCTTCACTACTGAACTGAGATCAGGATTCATTACATTCAAATACAAACAAATTAGTATTTACAAATATATTTTTCTACTTTATTTACAAATAAATAAATACTTACTACATCCATTTAGTTTGGTATTTCTTTTATAAATGTGTTGTAACCATTTTATTACTAACCTGCCTGACATTGCCTATGTTAAAGTGTTCATATTTAAAATAATAATTTCGATCAAAATCTCATTGTAACATGAATGGTATGAGATCAGTATAATATTCCAATATATAAATGATCCTGTGGAGGAGCCTCTACGTGGTGTTTCGACCTGCTAGAAATAGCAACCAGATCTCCTCCAAAACACACCCAACCATCTTAGGAAAAAAAGGTACATTAGATAATGTGGTTCTGAGTGCACTGTGTCTGAAGAAAAAAATGAGATGGTCACAGTTGGAATATCTTTGACTATAGATCTGCTCAATCAGAGCTGACCTAGGGCTAAACAACAATAACAACAACTAATATATAAAGTTACAGTTATTTTACTAAACCCCTCCAAAATCTTGATTATATTGAAAATCACTTGAAACACACAGACAGTCAACTCATTCGTAATATAGTCATGAAAGGGTAAATATACTTAAATGTCAAAGTATGTTTCATATGTATAATACTGTAAATCATAAATCCAGTGGTTATTTGGGTAGTCTGCGTCAGCATGGTAATAGAATGTCCAAGTAGAGTCATGAGAAAAAGGTGAACAAACAAAAACAACAACAAACAAGAGTACAAAGTTAATATAAATTACCCTATGAAGAAGGAAAGGAGGAGAATTCAGCGTTTCGGTGGTGGTCCTTTAACAAGAAAAGAAAAGAGGATGGAGAAGAGGAAAAAAAAAGAAGAAAAGAATATTGAGAAAACTATATTTATTTCAGTGAGGTAGCATGATGAGATGGCAGAATGGAAGTGGGGAGAGTGGTGGTTCGCAGCAAGAAGAGCAAGAGCTAAGGGAGACAGCCCATCACTTCAATTCTCTAACCCATGCCCACCTGTATCTTGTCATTTGCGGCATTATACAACACCATGGAAGTCCTGTCCCCTGTTTGCATCATGAACAATAATTAATTTTCCGGTTAAAAACAGTCAACCCAGCTAGGATTAATAATCAAACTGCTTTCCTCTAAAAACACTGCCTTCTCCCCCCAAAACATACCCCACACACTGATAAATGCCTTCACAAGCACTTCAACACCCACCCCCCTTCACTTCACACACACACACACACACACGCACGGACCCATACACACTGCACTACCCATCTAACCCTCCCACACTATTATGCTCTGTTCACACCACCCACACAGCAGTAGACCACATTTTCACACATAACTTGCCCACACATTTCACTTACCATGCTGCATCACATCATATCTGTTCAACCCCCCCCCCCACTCAGCACTATGCTGTATTCACATACACACACACACACTCATTCAAACAACCTACTCACATACTTGACTTTGCACTCACTCACAGTCACAACACAGCCTACACACAACTGACTTCTTACTCACTCTGACAGAAACAAACACACACACACATAACATGGTCACACCTGCTACATTACACCTTTCAACACTTATCTCTTGCTCTTCCTACTTCAAACCACCATTCTATGCACTTTCACTCTACCCACTTCTGTTCTGCCATTTCACCATGCTATCTCACTGGAATCAACATTGTTTTCTCACTTAATATTCTTTTCCTATTTTTCCCTCTTCTCTGTCTTCTTTTATTGACAAATGACCACAATCTGAAACGTTGAACTCTCTTCCTTTCCTTCCCCACAGTGTAATTATATTGACTTTATAGTCTTGTTTGTTGTTCTTGTTGTTTTTTGTTTTTTGCCTTGTTTTTCTTGTGACTCTACTTGGATATTTCATATGTATATATACTAATAAATGCTTTTGATTTCTGGAATTGGATATTTTGCTTCACTCAAATGTCTAACTTGTTTGTATTTACCATCCTAAACATACTTCACTATGATTTAATGAGTATAGACTTTCGTGAAGGATCTCTACCAGACAATAAATTGCCTAAAAAAACAAACAATGAATAAATAAAATAAAATAAAAAGAAAAAATATCCAGGTACATAAGAATGTTTGCTTGATTTATGGGATGTGAACTAACTTTAAACTGGCTAGAGTAGACTGTGGCATAGCGGTAATGTTGAAGATAATTGGTAATGAGATGTCTGCTATCAAAGTTCATCAAAGGCAATGAGTGATGGGATTTTCTTTCTCTACAATATATCTGATATTAGTGGTAAACTTGCATGTACATGAGAGGTGTACAGACCAAACGTCCGGTGTCTTTGATCAGGAGAAAGTAAGTGACTGTGGATAAGATTATAAGTTTTAGGACTATTAACTTCCGTCTTTAGAGATGAAAAAGCTTCCAATATTTACATCTATACTACATTTTCATTGGTTTGATCTCTGATCGAAACACTATAGATGTAATTATTGAAACAATTTTTCATCTGTAAGAAAAGAATTAATATATTATATATTATAATATAGTCCAAAGAATTAATATATTATAAACAACAGATCATCATCTCAGATATTTAGATATTTGCATGACCTGTGGTTAGTCTATGAAAAATACTAGCAAAAACACACCCTCCAGGCGGTGACTACACTTTTCAATGTGTCCTTTTGATACTAAACTGCCTGAAACTGCCTCTGTTTCTATGATAAAACACCATTTGTTTTAAAGTGTTCATATTTAAATTTAAACCTATTATAATTTTATGTAAGAACTTTTAATTAAGTTATGTTCCAAACAATAACTTAAGAATGAGAAAGTTAGTTATTTTACAAAATCCCTCCAAATTCTTGATTATTTTCAAAATCAATTGAAAATCATAGGCAGTGTATTTCATTAGAAATGTGGTAACGAAAGGGTTAATATATGACTGTAGGATGTGATTTGAGGGAGAAATTTGGCTGCTATTTCTCACAGGTCGAGTATCAGTGCAAAGGCTTTCCCTTGTTAGTTCGAAGTAAACTCTTGTTGTTATTTAGTCCATAGATATATATATAGAGAGAGAATGAGATAACTAAAGACACAGTGACATCACAAATATTACTACGTATTCCTAATTTTTCTTCTCCCCTTCCTCTCTGTTAAAATCTAGTTCTCACTTTCAGCCTACCAACTCTCCACTCCTTACTCTCTCTTACACATTTGCTTTACCTCTCACTCCTACTCTGCCTCTCACTTATACTAATACTCATTCTCAATCTCTTTTAGTTTCTCTCTCTCCTATCTCTCACTTTTCCTCTTCACACTCCATCTCTCTCCTTGACTAACTTTTGCTACCCTTTTCTTTCCATCACCCTTTTCTTTCCATTGCAGTTAGGAGTGGTGTGAGTTTGACTTAGTTAGCGAAGGTGATAGAAGAGGAGATTTCGGTGACATGGTTGCAGTTAGGAGCGGTGTGAGTTTTGATTTAGTTAGGGAGGTTGATACAAGGGGAGGTTTATGTTACATATATACATATCAATACATAAAAATTATTATAATAAGGATGAACTACCTGTCCTTTGACCAGAACTGGGAAAGACAAGAAAAGCATAGACCTAAGAGTTACTGTTTGAAGAATGGTAAAAACTGCTGTGGTTTATCCCTTGTAATTATTTCAAAACTGCACTGATGGTGACATTGGAGACATCAACAATGGGCAGCTTAATGTTAAGATGGGCAAAGAAAGTTAGGCCTGCTAGTGCCTGCTTAGTATTTTGGATAACTGAATGACTTAGATTAAAATTTATTTTAGAATGATGGGCAAGGATCCTTTTTTTTTAGTTATTGTTCTAGTTATTGTTTAGCCCTAGGTCAGTGCTGACTGAGCAGACTTATGATCAAAGATGTTCCCGCCATAACCGTTCCCCAGTTTTCATGGATATTGCATACTTAGGACTTCCTTATCCAATGTGTCCCTCTCTTTTCCAGACTGTAGGGTGTAATTTGAGGAAGATTTGGCTACTATTTCTAGCAGTTTGAGCGACTACGTAGAAGTTTCATTTTTCTGGATGGCAGCAAAGGGTTGGTATTTTAATTCTTTAATGATTCCAGCAGTTGGCTATTTCTGGTATCGCTGCCATACAGTTGGTTGTCATTAACACAGTGTCCTGCTGCTAATTCTTTTGCTAATAAGGATGAGTAGATATCTGTAATAGCTTTTTATAACAGTCAATGCAAACCAGGACTCTAATACAACAGCCAATAAAGACCAGGATTACATGCTGTTAACGAGATTTCAATTGATACCTGGTACCTGAAACACAACATTAATTATACATAGTTCCGAATGCACTGTCGACAAAGTAGCTGACATCCTCAAACCTCTACTTAATGCATATGTTCTTTGGCAGGACATTCTTTCAGTACATAACCACGACAGATGAATGGTCATTGCTGAATCATTCTCTCCAACCACTAATTTCTTCATTGTTTTTTCTCCATTAGCTGATAGTGAGGTGCTAAACAACAAATTTTAAAATCTCTGGACAAATTTTCCAAAGCTACTGTAGCCTATTTTTCTCCACCAGCATAGAATGTGGGGTAACACATCATATCAAAGTAACAGGGTAATGTCTAGAGACAGCAAATATTTGTGTATGATAGGCATGTTGATACCATTTGTAACTATATTTGTCCATGTTTATACCTCCAGTCTTAATGGGCTGTGGCTTTATATCTTTAGTAAGCATAAGCTACCCAGCAATATAACCACCAACCAGACAAGTCGGTATTCTCTGATGTTCTTCGCCAATAGCCCGTTAGTTGTATTGATACATAGTTTTGTTTTTAAATCATTTTTTTCAGAGATGGTCAGAATAGTCAGTTGAATAAAACAAATATATTACCTCAAATCTTCTGGCTTGGTGTAATTTGTATTTTAAGCAGAGTACAGGGTTCTTTAGAAGCATTGTATCAATGAAATTTTAACAGATTAGAATGCCAAAGCAAGACACTTTAATAAAACATATAATTTTATCATTTTTCTTTTATCGTTTCTTTTTTTAAATTATATCTATGTTGTATTTGTAGCTTGACGTCAAGCCTTTAATTGGCTACACCTATGCAATAAATTTTAATCAAAGCTGACAATTTCTACCTAATAAATAACAATACACAGAAGAATGAAGAATTATATTTCTCAATGAATTTTAAAGGAGTCATCGTCCAGGTCACATTAATATAATCAATATTTGTAAGTTACGAAAGCCATTGGGAAAAATATTGACGTCATAAATTCCCATTTCTCTCCAGGTTTAATATCACATAAAGCACCAGTGTTACTCTGGTTTTCAAGGATGTGGAGATGGCCTAGACAGTAGAGAGCTTATTTTGTATATTTCATTTTGATGCTTTAGAGATTTGAATTCTGATTTCAATGGAGAAACAATGGAGCCAATGAGTAACTTGACCTGTTAGAAATAGCTGTTAAATCTCCTTCATATCACATCCTACTGTCTTAAAAACAACAGGACACATTGGATAATGTAGTCCTAGATACACTGGCTATAAAAAATGATGGGTTGGTGGTCATGGCTGGATCACCTTTGATTGTAAATCTCCTGGGGCTAAATAACCACTTTGTCCATTATCTTTTAGGGTTTGATAAAAAAATAAGCAACAGTTAAACTTAGTAGACTAATCAGTTAATAGTACCTCTGCAAATATTAATTGCAATTTGAGCTTAAATATTTACTACAATATATTAAGTATTGGATGCAGGAAATAGTATTATATTATAAATTTCAAGATTATTCTTGGGGTGGGGCACTATGAAGTCACACAAAACTTGTTCATGAACTGATTACATGACTGACTTTTGTGCCTGGTTAGAGACATTTCATTTCACTTATGTCACTAAAACTCTTAGGAAAGGCATGAACATCACAAACCACATTTCACCCTCTGCTAACATCAATAAGGTTGGTTGTTATTGATGGATACCCCAGAAAACAAAAAATAGTAAATCAAGTGATTCTATCGCACTTGCTTGGAATAAATATTATAATAATGATTGATTGATTTGTAACAATATATATATATATATATACATCAAAGTATTAATATAAATATAACAATATAGTAAACTGGCTTGGAAAATCTTGGTTGATAGAAAAATTGATAACCATTGAGGAAACTCATATAAATAGAAGTTAAGCATTGTAAGCAACAAATTATTTTTAGTTAAGTATTGCAAAAGATTCCTATCAATGTATATAGTTAGAAACATGAATCACACTTCTTAGTAGCAAGAAAACACATAGATGTCTAATTTTATCAGACTATCTCTAATCGTCAAATCTACTACAGATGGCATTCCAGCTGTTTCTGTTAACCAATCATCATCATCATCATCATTTTTACATCCATGTTTCCATGCTGGCATGGGTTGGACGGAGACTTTTTGATGCAATATTTTATGGCCGGATGCCCTTCCTGTCACCAATCAATCTTTTTATTTTAAGTATGGGAATTATACCACCGAACCACCAAGTGGCCGGATATGTTTCCTGGAATTGACGTTTGTGTTTACAAAGCTTTACAACTTTAATTTCTCTATAGGTAACTACTTGGAAGCCTTGGTGCATAACCCTCTCCCAACCATCTACAAGAAAGGAGGCCCTCAAATCCTGTCCAAATATTGCCCTATTTTCTTTATCTACAGCAGTCCAAACATAATACAACTTTCAAATTACTGGTTCCTCTGTTGATCTCTTTACACAACACACAAATGGTTTGTAATCATTGTTGCACTTTAAATTAAGACTAAGCTTTTGATAAATGCAAATTTCTGGTGAAACACTCTTCCTTATTATGCTTAAAAATAGCTCTCTTGATGTAAAGCTTCTTTGTTAACTGTACTATGGCTGCTTCTCTCAACAGTAACTTCTCAATTATCTATCCTATCAATTCTGGTACCTCCTAACAGTCTGTGTTCTCTTTATCTGTGACTGTTAGTCATATTTAACTTGATCATGCACTCTAAATCAGATGAATGGTTTTGCCAGTATGTATCAATTACAACATTAATTAGAAATCACTTGTGTGTTACTTTGAAATTATAAAACTAAATCCACGCCTAATAATGCATGTTGTCATACATTTCATGTCTGATAGCATTTTGGGTAAAATACACCTAACAGCAAAAAACTAAACACACACACAGATGCATATGCTTACACTTGTTTAAAATCCAGTGTTGTGTATGCTGTGTTCCTTTATGTCATGTAACTTAGCAGTTTGATAAATAAGGATTGATGAAAGAAGTACCAGACTGAAATAAATACTTGTGTTGATATGATCAATTAAAATCTTTGAAGGCAGTGCCCTAGTATGGTTGCAGTCCAATGACTGAAATCAATAAAAGCATTAAAATATATATATATATATATATGGTGTCATGCCAGCATGGAAAAAACAAATGTTAAAACAATAAAGATAATGTGTATAAAATTTCATCATCATCATTACTGTTTTACTGTTTATTTTTCTGTGATGACATAGGTTTCATGAGATTACAGTATGGCATATAACACTTCTTGATTACCTGTCATCTAGTCTGTGAGTCTCAACATCTTCCTCATATTTTGGCTCATCTTCCTCTACCGTAGATGCCTTCCATTGTCAGCATCCACCACCTTTTCACTTAGTTTGCGTGTCCATACTAGTAGAGCTGTCTTTTCTACACATATATGCTGATTCCTTTAATACCAAGTCACTTTCTCGGTTTGCTTGTACCCTGCTCTTCCTGTCAAAAGACTATGCACATCTCATTTCTCTCCTGCCTTTTCAGATCTTCTGTATTCAGTGCCTAAGTCTCAATACCACCCAGTATCTCACTTCTTACTTCATACAGTCTGTTTTTTGCCTGGAGAGAGAAAACTTTCGTTTCCTACGTTGGTAGCAACTCTCTGAATTTCTTATATGCCTTCCTCACACGCGCTACTGTACTTTCATTATAACTACTTCTAGCACTCATTATGCTATCTAGGAATAACCTACTATTTCTAGAGAGCCATTTAAGCAATCCATGGACTTCATCTCATGGGTGCCTTTACTGCTAATTTTTCTTGTACATTTACTACATTTAAAATCTTGGTTCTCTGTCAATCTTCCGGAGATCTCACTTCATGTTTTTTTATATGCATTACTGGCATTGAATACACAGCATTGAGTTCCTGTCAACTTTTGTCCTATATGTGGCCTAAGGCCATTCCCCAGATGCTGTCAGGTTTGTGCACTCTCTGTTACAAACTAGTACTTTGGTATTTGCCCTGTTCACCTTTTGGCTTTTGACTCTTGACCAATCTTTCAGACTTGGAGCTTTTTCTGCAGCTTTTCTACTGCTTCTGAAATAAGAAGAAATCCTCTGCAGGTAAAATGTTTCACAGTGTCCCAGAGCATCATCAGTGTAAATGAATTAAGGCAGTTGTTAGCTGGAATCAAAACCAGGTTATATTCTTTGTTTGCCAAGAACTTATAACTGCACTGCATCGCATACTGTAACTGTCTTTCATAGTGACATGATGTGTAAGCTGTTACTTTGCTTTCAATTAATTTATTTTATTGTTATACATATTTTATAGACAGCTTCCTTTAGGCTTGCGTCATCAAGTTCAGCATTAGAAATTAATTATATTTCATTTTCTTTAGTGGTGTTTCTTTCTAGTACAGTGATGCTTGATATCAAATAAGCTATTACACTTCTTCTCTGAAGTCTGAACATCGCAAACATTTAGCATGAAGATAAACTCTGGACGATGATTTGTTCTCTTATTGGTGTTTTCCACAACTTTTAAAAGTGGAATGTTTCATGCTAAAATTACTTGTGTTTGAATGGAACAAAATTGTGCAAATGGATGCATACATAAATACACAAACACACTTGCACACACGGAAAACCTATAAAATCTACAACCAATACAATGTATATATATATACATATACATATATATATATATACATATACATATATATATATATACATATACATATACCAGTCAGTAAGGTGAGAGTAAATAATGAGTACAGCGACGAATTTAGTGTTCAGGTAGGGGTCCATCAAGACTCGGTCCTCAGCCCCCTTCTGTTTATCATAGTCCTCCAGGCCATAACAGAGGAGTTTAAGACCGGCTGTCCGTGGG
>JAOPJM010534863.1:0-10022 GCA_027124095.1 Muusoctopus leioderma
TTTCCTCCCTCTTTTTCCGTGAGATCCCTGATCTGTGCCCCCCCCCCACCTCCTTGCCCCCCCCCCTCTTTACTCCTGGTGGCCTCTGTTGAAGTCTGTGTGTGGCCCTATTCTACATCGAGACTGCTATGCATTGAGGCTATGCCCTCCTGGAGGGGAGACATCATGGAACAATGGAACTGGACTTTCGATATTTGCCTTGTATGGCCAGCACTCTATGAGTGTCACTCTTCTCCTTGAATTTCCAAGCTTCACGGATGGCTCAGCCCCACAGATTGGCAACTTCATGGAGGAATAACCGTCCTGTTCGGAGTACTGTATTTCTGGAGTACCATTACCCTGCCAGGCAGCTCTATGGGCTATCCCGATGTTCAGGCCACCTCTTTTATCTTCCTGACAGTTACTTATTTTATCTTGGTTTTATATTTTATCTTATTTTTTAAAATTTCATTTTACCCTTCCATATCGCTCAGTATATATTCAGCAAGTTATAATTATTATGATTGTAGAGATAGGTATCATCACAACTACTTTTTCTTGCTTAGCAGATTCCAGACATTATGATTTGAGCTCCAGGATTTAAACATCGGAAGCTTAAATTCTACGTTTCTGCATTTACCTTATTTTTTATTCTATTCTTATTGTTATTTATTTCATTTTTACCCTCATTTTCACCATAATTTTATTGATTTATTAATTTAATTATTAGTTTAATTATTAATTTATTATTTTATCAATTTTATTAATTATATTTTCCTAATTTTCATCTTAATTTTCATCCTAATTTTATTAATTTATTGACTTATGGATTCCTGCAGTCGATCCCTGATTTGCGGAATCCAATTACTTGCCCTCCCCCACTTCCCCCCTCCTGCATTATTTAGTAGTACCATTGTGCAGGCGTGTGTGTATGTGTATGTATGTATGTATGTATGTGTGTGGTTGGTCATTGATTTGACATGGGTGTGTGGGAGTGCTTGTGGTCATGTATGTGTATGCCAGGAAGTTTTCTCCTCACATGTGTGTGTGTGGGTCTTTGTGGATTGATTGTTCTCTGTGTATGTGTGGGGTTGTGTGTCTATAGGGACATATATGAATGGTGTGAGTGGATGTATGTGTGCTTGTGTGTGTGTGTGTGTGCATGTATATACGTGTTTGCATCTGTATGTGTGTGTGTGTGTGTGTGTGTGTGTGTGTGCCAGGTTCTCTGTCACTGTGTGTGATTGTGTGTCCATTGGGATGTATAAACGTGTTTGTATCTGTATATGTGTGTGTGTGTGCCTGTGTGAGCAACAATGTGAGCATGTAGATGTGTACATGTGTGTGTATGTGTGTACATGGAAGTTCTTTTTTTTTTTTCTTCTCTCTTCCTTTGTCCACTGACTTGTTGACAGCCCACTGACCAACCATGTGTATGTGTATATATGTATATGTATATATGTGTGTGTGTGTGTGTGTATATATATATATATATATATATATATGTGTGTGTGTATGTATGCTTGTATGTACATACATATATATGTGTGTGTGTGTGCGTGGGTGTGTGCGTGTGTGCGTGCGTGTGTGTGTGTGCTTATATTGGGCGTGTGTGTGCCTGTGTGTATGCGCAAGTATGTGTTTGCAATATGGTGTGTGCGGGTGGTGGTATTATATGTATGTGTATATATGTGTGTATATGTATATATATGTGTGTATGTGTTGGTGTGTGTTTGCATTATTGTATGTGTGCTTATATTCTGGGTGTTGGTTTTTCATTTTTGAATTCTACTATAGTGTGTGTGTGCGTATGTGTGCTTACATTGTGTGTGTGTGTGTGTCTGTGTGTGTGTGTGCAAGTGTGTGTTGGCTTTATAGTGGGTAGGTGTGCTGGTATCATATGTGTGTGTGTGTATATATGCTTGTATGTACATGCATATATGTGTGTGCGCGCGCGTGGGTGTATGTCCGTGTGTGTGTGTGTATATTTATGCGTATCCGGGTTGACCTTTCGAGGCCACTGGCTGGACTGCTTACTAGCACCGAATACGTACGTTGCCTATCTGTGTGTGTGTGTGTGTGTGTGTGTGTGTGTGTGTTGTGTGTGTGTGGTATGTATTATGTATATGTGTTGATGGAATATTTTGTGGTTATG
Organism: Muusoctopus leioderma; assembly: GCA_027124095.1. Lineage (NCBI taxonomy): Eukaryota > Metazoa > Mollusca > Cephalopoda > Octopoda > Octopodidae > Muusoctopus > Muusoctopus leioderma. The sequence goes on from JAOPJM010534863.1 coordinate 2,135, forward strand.
TGAATTTCAAGTGAATAGTTATTTTATTTGGTTAATAAGCTGCCTAATTTTGGGGATTGATTAGTTGGTTCATTCATTACAGAATAACAAGAATGATGGCTTGCAATTTGAAAATAGGCAGTTTGCTACAAACACCTCATAATTATCCAATTATAGACTATTTCCTCATTTCTCTTGTGTTTGTTGGACTTTAATGAATGAACGAGTGACTGATTGAATGAATGAATTAGTGAATGTCTGAATCAATCAATGAATAAATAAATAAATAAATAAATAAAATTGTATAACAAAAGAATAAAAATGTAATGAAGGAACATAAAAATATTTAAATTTAACACAGAAACTACCATATTCATCATCATCATCACCAATACCACCACTAACAACAACAGCAACAACAACAATAACAACAGAAACTACACATACAAATAATGTTCACTCAGTCTCTGCTTAGAAGTACAAGAAATATCTTAATAAAGCTGTATAATCTCATCATCATCATCATCATCATCAATGTTATCATCATTATCATTGTCGTCATCATTATCATCATCTTTGTCTTTATCGTTATCCCTGTAATCAGCCCCTCCTCCTCCTCCTCCTCCTCCTCCTTATTATGATCATCCCCATTAGCATAACTATGATATCATGTTCATCATTGCCATCATCTGTATTGTCTAATGCTAGCATGGGTGTACTGACACTAACTATATTTTCAAATAGTACTTATCCTGTTCCATCTCATCTAAGAAAGTTTAATCTTCTTTGATATGATCTCACCAATTCTTATCAGATCTTCACTTGTCTAACTCTACCCTTAGAACCTTTTCTGGAGAGACAAATACCAAATGTTTCAGTGAACAAATTAAATTTTATGCCACTGATCATTTGAAAAGTTGAGAGCTCCAGTAAATTTTGATCCAATGAGAGAACTTCCATACAGTTGCTTGATTTAGTAGATATAGCAGCTAAATTTCCCTCATATTACACTGCCATTAAAAAAAAAAGAATTCATTTTGAATAAAGTGTTTGGAACCCACTAATTTTGATAACGATAACTGTTTGATAACATTATCCATGACTATATTAAATGACTTCCCTTGTACTAGGAGTTACATACATATCTACAACATTCACATTACATATAGAAGACATAGAAAAGAAAGCAGAATGGCACACAAACATACTGAGAGTGCTCACAGGTTCCACATTTGGCCAATAAAAAGAAACAGCAATACTAATGTACAAACATTACATTTGATTCATCCTAGATTATGCTAGTCCTGTCTCTGGGTTGCCAATCTCTCCTCAACAAATCATAGAAATCTACAAAGAACACAAAGCAGTGTGCTTTGCATTATCACAGACCATGACTACAGACCATATGCACAACAAAACAAAAATACTAAACATGAAAGTCTACTTCAACATACCAGAGTCACTGCTTGTTGTTGCATCAGATCTTAAGTCTCACAATACCTGCCACTACATGCATAATCAGCCTCAAACAAACAGACACAGCTACAACTCTCCAAACATTACTACAACATCTTAAGAACACTATCCTACCTCCTATTCAGTTCAGACAAACATAAAAAGACACATACTCACAAAGCTAAGTGAGCATCAGTCATGTCATTATTCACCAAATACTGTGCTGAGATGCACACCACCAATAATAAGTGCAGAGGAGTAGCAGTTGCCACATTTAAATTGAGTATACCTAGCCAAACTCCATTGTGGCCACCACAATGAGGGAGCCTCGACATGGTCACTCGACCTGCTAGAAATAGCAACCAAATCACACCATGCCATCTTAGAAAAGGACATGTTGGATAATGTGGTACTGGGTTCCATGCACATATGAAACAGACAGGATAGTGATAGCTGAAATGCCTTTGTTCATAGATTAGTTAAAGTCTTTCTTGAGCCTATGGGGCCATTAGAGCTGGAGCTTATCCTGGTTTCTGTGGCACTCAGTGACTGAGAGTGCAAGACGAATGGGACACCAGTCCATCACAGAGTTAACCTTAGTTGCTGCCGGTACTGATTTTCAGTAGAGTGGATTGGAGCAACGTGAAATAAAGTGCCCAAGGATACAGTGCACCGTCCTGTCTGGAAATCGAACCCACATCATTATGATCATGAGCCCAATCACCTAACCACTAGGCGACATGCCTTTGTTCATAGGTCTACTCAATAAGGGCTGACCTGGGGCTAAACAACAACAAACATACAGAAATAGACTAGACAGTAAAAATAATGCTGTAACCCCAGGCATCCTCATTGCACAACATACAATAAACCACAGCTTATCATATTCTGAGCTGATCTATAGATTGTACATAGTTATTTGGTCAACTCTCTATGTGCTTTAAATCTTCTAGATCAAGACTGAGCTGTGGTTATAACAATAACAACAGCAAATTTTTCTGAGAATCACAGATATTTGAGATTTTTCTTTTATTTTTCTTCCATTCTTGGTAAAATTGCTACCATGAAGATGTGTTTGACTTGTTGTTGTTTTTTGACCAAGACAGGCCTAATCAAACAGACCTAAGCTCAAAGGCATTCTAGCTATGACCATTCTGTCAGTTTAGGGGTATCTAGAACTACATTATCTAATAATGTGATCTTGCCTTTTTTAAGATGGTGGGATGTGATTTGATGGAGATTTGGCTGTTATTTTTAGCAAGTCAGGTGACTACATAGAAGCTCCCTCCCTAGCTCCCGAAGAGGTACAGCTCACTGTTGTAGGTGACAAAACACTTGTATAATTAGTAAAAGTGTGTGCTCACATTTTTCAAAGACAACTGATTTAACTAGATCTTATGAAAAAGAACTTTGTACAGTGAAACTACTACTACTACTACAATAGTTACACTATTTAAACTCCACTTTCTCGTAGCATCAAGTACTACAAATAATTATATAAAGAGGTATAAAACATTTGCAAAACAAATCTTTGTTTTTATGCTGTCCAATGATGCATGGTAATTGAAGCAGTGCAGAGCTTGAATTTACTTCCACTCCACAGGCAATAGCAGCAACAACAACAAACATTTTTTAAAAAATGAATAAATGTCAAGAAATATATTTCCAATTTTTAACTTTCTAAAATAACCTTCATGCAAAATATTGCATTTCTTTAATTTTTGCCAACAACTGAAATACCGTTTGCAAATAAACCTAATCCTTTCAATGATAGGAACATTAACAAAACAAAATATATACTAACAAATAAACAAAGAAGTAAAAAAAATTATCTGCTCATTACAGCTTTCAAAAGAGTCATAATTAATTTCCCATGTGTTATTAGTGTAAAATCTGCCTTAGATTGAATGCAACCATTTGGAAAAGATTACTTTGTTGTGTGCAATAATTGAAAATCAGTGCCTGAAAGGATGAAACAAAATGAAAAGAAAAAATAGCCATAAGAAGATCAAAACAATTTAGCTATTGAAATCTTCACAGTGGTGTTACCTTTGTCTAGTTTAATAAAAGAGAAAAGACATTTCTCTTACATAAAATACCAAATTTTGTGAATTTCTTTCTTTTCAATCTGTTTTGAACATACATCATTGTGAAAATGGCCAATTTACTTTCTGTAGGGACATGTCAAATGTAGATTTCTGTAATCTGTCTCTCATTGTTAAGTTTGCTAAATATTTTAAACTTGAGGAATAAGTTCTCTTATTTTAGAATGTCCCTTGTTGTGTCAGTGAATCGTTCTGCTATTTCCAAACGTAGTTTAATTGTGGAAGCATGGGAATACACTTTCGTAGACTTTGATTGATTGTAATATAATGCTATCCTATCTGTAAGATTTGTTGAATGGAAACAATTTCTGCTATGATCCTCCTAACCAATTTCCTTAGATAACTCTACTGCCAGTTCATTTCAAAACAATTTAACGTACAGCTTTACAGAACAAATCAAGCATGTTTCTCACTATTGTACATTTAACTGTTTTATTTTTTAGATGGACTTACTTAACCCTTTTCACATTAACTTACTCAAGACCACTCCTGGTTTTATCATTACAAAACTGGCTGTTTCAAATTGTTTACATTTAAATTAAATCTGCTCAACATCATTTTATAACTTCTTTTTGTCATGTTCCAAACACCAGCTTAATATTCCAATAATTGGAAAATTTAGTTATTTTAGCAAATTCCACCAAATTCTTGATTATTTTTAAAATCCATTGAATGACCTAGACAATGTATTCCAATGGAAATATGTTCATACAACTTTCAGAACAAATCAAGAATGTTTTCTAACCATTTCACATTTAACTGGTATTCTAGCTTCATTAACTTTCATATCTTGTTCATGTTCAGCTGTGTAAGCTATGATGCAAATGGACAATTTAGTCATTATTAAAGAAAACAAATGCACATTACATAGTTCCATACAATGCTTGAAATTCTTTACCATGTTTCTAAACATTGACTATTGAGGAAGTGGAGTAGATGGCCAAGAAGAGTAGAGTGCCGTACACCATTTAACTTTGTCTCCCTCAGTTCCATATTGAAAATCTTTCAGGGTCTAATTTGCTTTCAGCACCACTCCACCCAAATCAAAACCTAAATACTATAGACCAGTTGTTGTTGTTGCTGATGTTGTTGCTTAGCCCCAAGTTAAGCCTAATCAAGCAAACCTATGATCAAAGCCATTCCAGCAGCCGTCACCATCTCACCTTTTTAGTGTTATGCAGGGCTACATTATCTAATGTGTCCTTTCCTTATTTATTATGGTAGGGTATGATTTGAGTGAGATTTGGCTGCTATTTCAAACAAGTTGAATAACTACAAAGAAGCTCTCCTGTTAGCTCACTAAGTACCAGTAACATACATGAATGATCAAATCTACTGTACTTCTCTGTTGGTCATGTATCTAGTCAAAAGAAATCAGTATTTCTTTTGTTGTCCAATAAAATGATAACATAATACAATAACAGCAGAATATAGTGAGGTCTAAAATACTTAACATCTTTGGGTAGCTAATCTTTTCCAAATTATAATGCTCAATAGGACTACTACTGCTATGAGTTATTACAGACCTCATATTAACTTATAATATCTTGCTTGATACCGAACTGTTTTAAATTCTAATTGTGCTGAGGCTGACTTTGAATTTGTATCTCTTTAGAGCCATTCAAATAAGCATCAGTAAAAGATTTTAGGGATTATTTCAATCAATCAATCAAATCAGCCATTTCTCTTCCACTGCTGGGTAAAGGCCTTCCTCTTATATCTCCATAACTTTTGGCTTTGGGTGGCTGATCTCCAATTATTGTCATAGTTCTAGTTCTTCTCAGTTACTTGCAGATATTGGTGACAAGTATCCCTTGTAGTATAATCCCCCTCCATAATCCTAGCAGCTGTGGTTAGACCTTGGTTTTTAATTCTGTTGATCCAGCCAGAACAGCTGTTCAATTTATTGTTTTCAGGAGTCATTTAAAGAGTTTTGGGCTCTTCTGTACCATGCTAGCCCATTGCATATTGGCAAAAATTAGTAGTTTATTAAATCAACCCCAGTACTTGGTGCTTTATTTTATCGGCCCTGGGAGGATGAAAGGCAAAGTTGAACTTGGTGGGATTTGAACCAAGAATGTAAAGAGCCAAAATAAAAACTGCAAGGGACTTGGTCTGGTGCTCTAATAATTCTGCTAATAAATCACCATAGAATTTATTTAATTGACTATAAATCATTGTCTTAAACATTAGACAAAAGTAATCTATGTACTGATTATCTGTACAAAATGTAACAATATATATACACATTTTACCTGTATGTACATGTATGATATGCATTTAACATGAAACAAAAAACAATGAGAACAATCATGAGAGTTATTGTAAAATGTTTCTTTATATCATATTACTGGCAATTGGTTTGATATTAAGTCATATATTGAAAAAAATATTGGTGTATTTTGATGAAGTCATATTTGTAAAGTATTAAAGATTGGCATTATTTTATTCATCTTTTTTTTAATATTGAAATATTATTTATAGATATATATTATATATATATTTGATATTTAATATTATTTATATATATATTATATATTAATATATATATGAAATATTTCATATGATTTAATATTCAGTCATTAGTATGAAATTCTTTCATCACACATCTGTCATCTCTAATGTGTCCCAACAGTGATCAGTGAATACCTATTAGAGGTGTGTGATAACAGATTTAAATAAATATAAAGAAAAATATAAAGAAGTGAAAATGATTCAGTGCATGTGTTAAATAATTGGAAAAATATGACTACTATATTTGATGATCACTTGGATAAAAATTACAATTTGTTATATCTCTCTTGCTGGATATGAAATATGGAAAGATTGAGAGACATAAAATATATGTGGTGAATATTCAGTCGTGAAGTAACATAAACAAGAGATGTACATAGATAGGTTTGTGAGTAAAAATGTCCAACATGTGCCAGGAATGGAAAATGCATACTATGTTTTATATTTTGCATTATCCCTTTTAATTGGGTCTGCTTTCAGAGAAAGAGAGTATGTGTTTGTGTAAGTGAAATATAGCATGTGTGTGTGTGTGTGAGTGGGTGTGTGTGTGTCTTGTCGGCAGTAACATAGAGTGTTACAGGTAGATAATAATGATATGATGGCAGTGTACCCCAACTGATGCGTTACTTCAACTGTCATCGGAGCCCCAGAGCTGGGCAGGGATTTGAGCTGTAATGTACCATGCAAGCTCATTGCATGTTGGCACAGATTGGCAATCAATTAAATCAACCTCAGTACTTGGCTGCTACTTTATTTTATCTACCCCAGAAGGATGAAAGGCAAAGTTGAATTCAGCAGTATTTGAACTCAGAATGCAAAGAGCTCTAATAAATAATTCAAGGCATTTTGTTGACTCTCTAACAATTCTGCCAATCCACCAGCCTAGAAAATACATACATGAGCTGTAGTAATGAAGGAAGCAGTGATAATGGCAATAAGAAAGATAATGTATAAGAGATGATTGGATATCAGATATACTGAGACAGGTGAACATGAATCTTCGAAAATTAATCACTCAATATTTCACACCATCATCTACACACACGCACTTATGCACAACACACATAGCAATGCATTAAATGTTGCTTGCTTATTGAGATACAGATTCAGTTATTACTCACTAAATAATTACTTTACATCTATTATCTATAAACACACACAAATAGACACATACACACATATATGTATGTGTGTGTGTTTGCATGTATATATATATATATATATATATATATATACATTTATTTACACATATATTCGTGGTGGTGTAAAACCATCCACAGAAAATATGTCTGAGGGTGATATTTAACAATCAACAGAGAAAATATTATAGAAATATAATCTTCTGGAGTGGCAAAATATATCCATTATAAATAGCAGATCAACAAGACAAAAATCATGTAGGGTAAATCACAAATACAAAATACATGAATATAAATGACTTGAAAAATACATCACACACACATATATATATATATATACATACAGAGGCGGATCCAGCTAGGTGCAAAGGCCACACCCCCTGACAAATTTCAAACAAGGTTCTTTTTATAGTGCACATAAATAACAATTTATTTTGATTTTTGTGAGTTTTCCTCATTTCCTCGAATTCATCCAGCTCCTAATTTTAAAAAAATGTGTGCGTGTATATATAACCTAATTATCCCACTAATTGCAATTTTCCTCCAAATTGCACACCCCTGGCAATCTTAGTCTTGAATCCGCACCTGATATATATATATATATATATATTAATAAGTGCGAATGTTTGTCTGTTTGTCTTGAAACAACGTTGCCATTTCTGAACGAATCTTTACCAAATTTGTCATGGACATCCT
>JAOPJM010534915.1:0-10022 GCA_027124095.1 Muusoctopus leioderma
TCAAAAGTACTGGGGGTCGATCTGATCGACTTCAAGGCGGTGCCCCAGCATGGCCACAGTCCAATGACTGAAACAAGTAAAAGAGTTTGCATATTTGCATGTGTGTGTGTGTGCGTGTGTGTGCGTGTGATAGTGTGCAACCATGTCTCTGTTCTTATGTAGACCTAGATCAGCTCTGACCAAGCAGACCTGTGGTGTGTGTGTGTGTGTGTGTGTGTGTGTGTGTGTTTGTCGATTTAGTTCACTGCACTCTGAGTTCAAATCCCCACCGAGGTCAATTTTGCCTTTCATCCTTTCAGGGTAGATAAATAAAGTACCAGGCGGTGTACTGGCGGAATCACCAGAGCGTCGGATGGGATGCCTTGCAGTATTCGTTCTGACTCACTGCACTCTGTGTTCAAATCATGCCATGGCCTACTTTGCCTTTCATCCTTTCAGGGTAGATAAATAAAGTACCAGTCTAAGGGCTGGTGCACTGGCAGAATCGTTAGAGCGTCGAACAAGATGCCTTGCGGTATTTATTCCGGCTCCTTACGTTCTGAGTTCAAATCCTGCTGTGGCCTACTTGGGTGGTAGTGACTTAATCCATCGCCCGGTTTAACACCACCACCACCACCTGGCTACCCTTGGGTGTATTTAGTGGAGTCCACACTGTTGCAAGCATTCGGGACAGGTCTCCAGTCTGAGGATACCTTCTTCCCTCCTTCCCTCTCACCAGTCTCGGAGGGCCTGAATAAGGGGTGGTGGGCACTGCCCTTCCTTCCTGACAAAACAGTAAAAAATAAATAAAATAATGTATGTATATATATATATATATATGTGTGTTTATATGTTGTGGTTTGTATTTCTATTTCTATGTCTGTTAGTGTGTGCATTTGTGTGTATATTTCTCCGTGTGTATGTGTGTGTGTGAGAATTTATCATTTTACATCTATTTATCCTGCTAGCATGAATGGGAATACTTTTTGTTTTTCTTTTTTTCCAGTAAATGTGGACATTCTGCATAATTATTGAACATTCATCTTTTTTTTTGCAGCTGGAGACCATTCCTGCCATAAGTACTGTTCAACAAATAAGTAGAAATGGAGAAAGTGTCTGTGGATGAGAGTGATGTGTGTAAGCATGTGTATATATATATATATATATATATATATATATATATATATACATATACAAGCATATATATATGTGTGTGTGCGTGCGTGCATGTACATATGCATATACATGTGCATGTGTATCTGCATGGGCATGTACATATGAATATATAAACATGTATTCATGCATACGTGTGTGTGAGTATGTATGTATATATATATATACACATGCATATCTTTGTATATACATGTGTACAAGTGTGTAAATGTGCATGTATGTATCTGCATAAAAGAATATATAAATATGCATTCATGCATGTATTTGTGTGTGTGTGTGTGTTTATATATATATATATATATATTTATATATTTATATATTTATACACACACACAGATATATATCTATAGGTGTATATGCATATAAGTGCGTAACTGCATGGGCATGTAATGTATGAGTGTGTATGTACATGTATGTATGTAATGTACAATAGTCTTTCTCGGGGAAAGATCCGGCTTCATCCATCGAGATCCAGTTCCTCAAGAAGATGGTCAATAAGCAACAACTTGTCCTTAGTCTCCTGCAGCTCACTGAACGTCTGGACAAAGTTGGTCAAGTAGTACCGGACGTTGTCAATTATCTCGATGCTGTCGGTCTCTTGCCGTTCCTTCACGCTTTCTGCATCTTCCTTGACCAATTCACCAAACTCTGGCAGTTGTACGACCTTAATGGTGATGAATAGATAATAGATGATAATAAATAATAGCGGGGATGTAAGTAAGGCAGCACAGCATGACATGTATACCGTTATGGACAGAGCCACCCTCCCGGAATTTCCGGGAGGGTGGCTCTAGTGGGAGATGGCGTGTTTTGTGGGGTAGGAGGAGGTGGATTCAGTGTCAGGGTGCAGTGCCCTAATATAAATATATATATATATATATATTTACCCTCATAGAATGAAGACTATGTAGAGTAGTGAGGGAATTTTTAGCCTGCTACAGACAAGGCATCCTCTCTAGTGCCGGTGACATGATAAATGCACCCAGTACACTCTGTAAAGTGGTTGGTGATAGGAAGGGCATCCAGTCGTAGGAACCAAGCCAAACGAAACATATGTGTGAGGAGTTGAAAATAAATAAACCTAAAGGTAATTCAAACACGTTTTAATAATATTCAAACATGTCAAGGCTTTCGCTGTAATTTTGTCATGGAGAAAAAATTTCTCTTGTTAGACTTAATAGTGTTAAAAAACACAACATAAGCTCCAGGTGCCCCCTATCGGACCAGTGTATGCATTTCACAGTTGTTGCTGATCATCATCACTAGCTACTGCTAGGGGTCGTCTGGAGCTTATCGGAAGCAACCTTCCTTATACTATAAATCAGTAAATACTATCTACTGATAGTGTGCAGTGCGAGCCAGGCAATAATATATTTAAAATGAGCACACGGAACAGTGGAGCTGAAAATAAATAAGCCTAAAGGTAATTCGAACATGTTTATATAATATAATATAATATAATAAATACACACGTCTGATGATGTTCTATTACTTACATATGCAAGGTTGGCAGCCATATATTCCGCACACTGGTTTTGTAAACGATACAGATCGAATAGTCGCGCTACTTTTAAGATTGATACAATCTGTTGAACTTCCAAGTTCTTGGCCATGAAATTTGCACATTGTCTTTTTAAACCAGGAAGTAAGTACAGGTCAGCAGTGTAGAGGACATCAAAGACATTGGACTGAGTTAGCTGAGAAAATATAAATAAACGAGAAACCATTATTATTATTATTACAGAGTCGTTAGCGTGTCGGACAGAATACCTTACGGTATTCGTTCTGTCCCACTGCGCTCTCAGTTCAAATCCCGCCGAGGTCAATTTTGCCTTTCATCCTTCCGGGGTCAATAAAATAAAGTACCAGTCTAGTACTGGGGTTGTTGGCCTTGTGCCTATGTTAGAAACAATTATTATTACGTTTCCGGATCTTTATGTTCTGAGTTCAAATCGTGGTGTGGTCAACTTTGCCTTTAATCTTTCTGAGGTTGGTAAAATATAGTATCAGTCAGGTGCTGAGGTATGTATAATTGATGTCCCCCCCCTCCCTACAAATTTCTGGCCTTGTGCCTGTATTAGAAATTATTATTATTATTATACCTTACTGTATTTGTTCCGGTTCTTTACATTCTGAGTTCAAATCCTGCTGAGGTCGACTTTGCCTTTCATCCTTCTGGGGTCAATAAACGAACTACCAGTCAGGTACTGAGGTCGATTTAATCGAAATATCCTACCCACCAACAAAATTTCTGGCCTTGTGCCTATGTTAGAAACAAGTATTATAATAATAATAATAATAATCACCATCATCATCATCATCTTCGTTTTACGTCTGTTTTCCATGCTGGCATGGGTTGGACAATAATAATAATAATGATAATAATAATAATAATAATAATTGTTTTTAACATATCATCATCATTTTACGCCCACTTTTCCATGCTTGCATGGGTTGGATGGGTCTTCTCCAACACAGTGTCTTGCCACTTCTCTCGATACTTCGCCAACTCCTTCCTGAGATTCAGCATCCTAAGATCTGCTTCTACCACCTCTGCCCATGTCTTCCTTGGTCTACCTCTTCCACACCTTCCTTCCACCTGGATCACTTGGCACTTCTTCAACCATATGCATTACATGTCCATACCAACAAAATCTTCTCTCTTGCACACTACATATAATTCCTCTTATACCCAGTTTTTATCTCAACACATCTGTGCCTTGTCGTTCATGCACATTAACATTACACATCCAACGGATCATACTGGCTTCATTTCTTACCAACCTTTACACATCCTTTGTATTCAATGCCCAAGTCTCGCTAACATCGCACTTTGTACACATGCATCATACAGTCTACCCTTCGATCGAACAGAGAATCCCTTCGTCACCAGCAAGTTGTATATTATTTGTCTATTTATAGAATGTTCCCCTATCACTCTCCTACTGTTCCATAACGTTTACTAATATATGATTCAATTTGTTGGTTATTCTGAATGGTAGCCCTGCTCACCACCATTTTAGGCCCACCCTGACTGGTGAGTTTAGTTGTATGTAACTGGGTAAGTCTAATTCAGCTACCACTGTTGCTCAGTATGAACTACTCAAGTCTAGTTAGTTGAACGATAAACATTAATAGACAGGTAAGTTGAAGAAGAATGCAGTCCTGAGGAGGAAAGACTGGAACAGGATGTAGACAGTGAAACCCAGTGAGGGTGATGGGAAGAGGAAGTACAGGTATATTCACTTCCTACAGCCAGGCCAGCAACACCATCTTTCTTTACTCTCTGTTGAAGGACAAGAGACCAAAACGTTAAGGCTTTCCAATCCTCATAGCAATCGAACTTACTGACATTCTACAAACTCTCCTACAGGTACATTAACCAAGTTTAGGTTGAGGTTTTATACATACAACAGTCAACAAGCTCAGGTGGTGGTTAGGTTGGGCACACGATTGTACGGTCGTGGGTTCGATTCCTAGACCGGGCAGCGTGTTGGGTCTTTATTTCACGTTTCCTCAGTCTACTCAGCTGAAAATGAGTACCAGCAGTAACTGAGGGTTAACCCTGCGACGGATTGGCATCCAATCCAGGAGTGAGTCTTGCACTCCCAGTCGCTTAATGTCACGGAAACAGGGATAAGGTCCAGCCTAATGACGCACCCATAGGCTCAAGCAAGACTTTAACAAATTCAGAGGAAATTTTTTTTTAAATCTGTTGTAGTAACAGTTAGCAGAGGCTGAGATAGATACTTTATTTTTTTTTTTTTTTTTAATGGGACACAACATATGAATAAAAGAAGTCTAATAAAACCAAAACATGTCAGGAGTTGTCTCCCCTACTTGCTCAAATGATGAAAATAATTGTATCTAAGCTGACCTTGGTGGAATTTGAACTCAGAGAGCAGTGAGCTAGAATGAATACTGCAAAGCATTCTGTCCGATGCCCTAACGACTAGTCATTGAGCTAATGACTTTTCCTCATTGCATAAGTATTCCTAATTAGATTTTTTATTGTCACTACATTAAATATGTTAACACTAACTGTACTATGAATAAAGAGTTTCTTAAAATAATGGTGATAGTGGCTGTGCCTCTCTCCCAGTATACTTCTGTTAAGTTCCCATCTATCTACTATCCTTTGATTTATCACCCCTACCCACTCCTATTCACTCTACAACAGTGTCTGTGTCGCGAGGGATGGCATTTGCTCTGCCCATCCACCCTCACCCTCTGGCATTATCACTCCTCCCACCCGCAATCACATCTCTTCCCACTCTGTCTCTCCTCCATCGAAACATAATAGGATGGTTCTGGATTTATCCATACTCACCTATCACTTTCTACTTATACTCGTGTATCTTTATCACACCCACACCTCAAACCACTCTACCTCTACCCCTCCGCCATCACAACATGTAGCTTAGCATTGGTTCTTGTCCATACTCAAACTACCACCCTCTACTTATCCACTTTGTCTCTTAGTGGACATTTAGCGTTCTCACCTACCGCCTACCTGATGCTATCCATTATGTGATCTCTCCTACCCTTTCACCAACCATAATCCACCTATGCTGCTACTCGTACCACCTACCACCTCTGATGCTATCTCTCCTACCCTGACATACCTGTGATACATGCATACTGCTGCTACACATACAGCTTGCTACCCTACCAACCTCCGATATGTAGCCACCACTACCTTTGCACATTTCCTCTCCCACCACTGCCTCCCCCCCCCCATCACATCCACTTTTCCTGCTCTTCCCACTCACCCTCATACATCACTCCCCTCCTACCTACACTCTGTAAAGTGGTCGACGATTGAACGGAGAAAACGTAGGGTAGAGAGGGCTCTTTAGTTGTGTCATAGGCATGACATCCTCTCTAGTGTTGGTTCCACAATAAAATACACTCAGTACACTCTGTAAAGTGGTTGGTAATAGGAAGGGCATCCAGCCGTAGAAATGAAGCCAAATGAAACAGACGAGCAAGACGTGGGCCAACGACCCGTCTAGGAGAGTGGTGACTCCAATCAGTAATCGACTCGGGCCGAAATCACCCATCCAACCCATGCCAGCATGGAAAACAGACGTAAAACAAGGATGATGATGATGATTATTAACATTTTAGTAAAAGCAGACAACTTTTTCATGCAGTACCTTTAATGGTTATGTGCTTAGTGGATATACATTTTTAATTTTTTAATTTAATATTTAAATTAAATGTTTATAATTTTGAGAATACTGATAATTCGTTCATGAATAAAGTAAATGGGATAAATAGCATCAACAGTATAAAAAGATGTGTTGTGATAGCTACTTAGTGGTAGGGAGAGATTCTCTGGTATCACTATCCTAATCAACCTGTTAGAGTAGTCTGTCTGGGGCAACATGGAGCCCTGTGAGCTAATGAAGGAGCCTCTAAGCAGTCACTCGATCTGCTAGAATTAGCAGCTAAATCTCCCGCAAAGCACACCCTACTGTCTTAAAAATTGGAAGGACACATTGGCTAATCTGATCATAGGTCAGATCGATTAGGGCTTGGCCTGGCACCAAACAACAACAGTAGACAATACTAAGCCTATACTAGATGTAGATGGCAATAGTGTAGGTGGCAACCTACACTATTGCCATCTACATCAGTAGCACCTATACTACTACTGCCTCACAATATAGATGCATAACACAAAGGAATATATTTTTGTTACCCTAATTACACAAATTATATTCACTGTGGGCTGGGGTGAAGATTCTTCAGGTGGAGCAGGTTAGGGTGACAATTCTTCAGGTGGACATTATTGGGTGACAAATTTTCAGGTAGAGCAAGCTAGGGTGACCATTCTTCAGGTGGAGCAGGCTGGGGTGACCATTCTTCAGGTGGACATTATTGGGTGACAATTTTTCAGGTAGAGCAAGCTAGGGTGACCATTCTTCAGGTGGAGCAGGCTAGGGTGATAATTCTTCAGGTGGAGAAAGCTAGGATGACAATTCTTCAAGTGGAGAAAGCTAGGGTGATAATTCTTCAGGTGGAGCAGGCTAGGGTGACAATTCTTCAGGTGGAGCAGGCTGGGATGACGATTCTTCAGGTGGAGCAGGCTAGGGTGACAATTCTTCAGGTGGAGCAGGCTGGGGTGACGATTATTCAGGTGGAGAAAGCTAGGGTGACAATTCTTCAGGTGGAGAAAGCTAGGGTGATAATTCTTCAGGTGGAGAAAGCTAGGGTGAAGATTCTTCAGGTGGAGCAGGCTAGGGTAACTATTCTTCAGGTGGAGAAAGCTAGGGTGACGATTCTTCAGGTGGCGAAAGCTAGGGCGACGATTCTTTAGGTGGCGAAAGCTCGGGTAACTATTCTTCAGATGGAGAAAGCTAGGATGACGATTCTTCAGGTGGAGCAGGCTAGGGTGAAGATTCTTCAGGTGGAGCAGGCTGGGGTGACAATTCTTCAGGTGGAGCAGGCTGGGGTGACAATTCTTCAGGTGGAGAAAGCTAGGGTGACAATTCTTCAAGTGGAGAAAGCTAGGGTAACTATTCTTCAGGTGGAGAAAGCTAGGGTAACTATTCTGCAGGTGGAGAAAGCTAGGGTGACAATTCTTCAGGTGGAGAAAGCTAGGGTGACGATTCTTCAGGTGGATCAGGCTAGGGTGACGATTCTTCAGGTGGAGCAGGCTGGGGTGACGATTCTTCAGGTGGAGAAAGCTAGGGTAACTATTCTGCAGGTGGAGAAAGCTAAAGTGACAATTTTTCAGGTGGAGAAAGCTAGGGTGACGATTCTTCAGGTGGAGCAGGCTAGGATGACAATTCTTCATGTAAACATTCTGAGGTGACGATTCTCCAGGTGATCCGAAGTTATTATAAAAGAGATTGGCTTAAAACTAAACGGGAAATCATAAACCAGTAAAATAAAGTCAATAAGTACACTCAGTTCAACCAGGGATATGTACATTACAAAATCTTCTCAGAGTAGAAAGGATCTAAAATACATTAAATTTATATTTTTAAAGAACGACTGCACTTTATAAGTATTATTTAACAAATATATTAACACTTAAAATAAACAAATGAGGTCTACACAATTATTTCTATTCCGATCTTCACGTGGTTGCTCGACCTGCTAGAAATAGCAGTCAAATCTCCCTCAAATCACACCCCCAATTCTTAAAAAAGAGAATGACACATTAATGTAGTTCTAGATCCCTTTAAAAAAAAAGGGATGGCCACGGCTGGAATGCTTTGATTATAGGTCTGCTTAATAAGGGCTAAGGACCTGAGGCTAAATAACAATTACTAACAATAAATTACACTAGACACGTTTCTACACTTACTGGCTAAAGGAAATAAAAGCATTATTTATAAGTGGGCAGTTTTAGTATTATTTCTGTTGGGTAAAGTAAGTTAGGATAGATTTATTATAAAAAAATATTTCGAGAATTTAAAATAATTAACTGTCCGTCCATGAGAAAAAGAAAAGAAAAAAAGAAACAAACAAATATTAAATACTTTCGATACTTGATGAAATAATGATCAAAGTCATTTAGACAGATCCATCAATGGGGATATTATTGAGGGGAACACTGGAGTAGGCGAGCAGCGAATAAAGTAAAATTTAAAGCAGAATGTTTGAAACTAGAAACAAGTTGTTCGATCAAGGTCAGAGTGTCATCGACATGAAAGTGTCTATCGTCAATATCAATTAGAGGGAATTATGTTCTAGATGGGGGAATTAAAAATTGTCGACAAACTGAAGTAATCCTCCAGTAATACCTCTTTATTTTGTATTTTGCGAGAGTTTTTAACTCAGCCTTTTATATATGAAAGACTATCTAAATAACGTGTTATTGAACTCGTGAGAATTCTGGCGATTTATAACATCGAATAAGTAAATATATAACTAATGCTAATAAAATTTCAGTAAAAGTAAAAATAAAATTGAATACATTATTTTTTATTCAAGAAATGTCATAGAATTCATGTTTACATTTTTTTTTTTGTTTAATAAAGTGGGAAAAGTGTTAATGATGAGTGTAAAGAGACATGAGAGAATAAAATAAAAACTGAGAATCTTTTTTCGCATATGTTTACTTTCTATTAACACAATTTGCTTTGTTTAAAACTGTAAATATTCATTCGCGGTTAGATCCTAGGTAATCGAACGATAAATCAAAGTATAATAAGAATATTTTGTTTTAAAAGATCGCTGTAGAAATTACCATGAAAAAACAAACATTCTCGTGAAGATGAAAAAGTCTTAAGAATATATTTTATGATTTTACAACGCTTAATACGAGGAGATGAGATAGGAGAGATAGAATGAAAATATCTTATTTTACTTACATCGGAAGCATAAATTGTGTCCAGGAATTTCATGTTTTGTTCCTTTCTTTGCGAAAAATAATGTTTCAATAAGACACAGGTACACTACTGTACGACCTTGGAAGTCGATGAAATAATACAGGAAGTCTATGTAAGGGAGGTAATTAGGGTAATGTAATGTACAACAGCAGCTTTCAGCTGTCGACAAATGCTGGTTTTTATTAAACGTGTTGTTATTGTTTAGCCTCTCTCTCTGGTCAACCTCATTGAGCAGGGCTATATAATCAAAGGTTTTCCATCCGTGACCATTCCATCTTATTTTCAGGCAATGTTCTTTATCCGGTATACTCTTTTACTTGTTTCAGTCATTGGACTGCGGCCATGCTGGGGCACCGCCTTGAAGTCGATCATGCTGGCACTTTTGAGTCTTATCTTATCGATCTCTAAGCCTAACCGCTAGGTTACGGGTCATAAACAAACACATAGACAGACACACATACACATACATATACATATATACGACGGGCTTCTACAGTTTCCGTCTACCAAATTCACTCACAA
>JAOPJM010534932.1:0-10020 GCA_027124095.1 Muusoctopus leioderma
AATGTTCTATTACTGTAGTACTATAGTAATAAAGCTAAATGTTCTATTACTGTAGTACTATAGTAATAAAGCTAAATGTTCTATTACTGTAGTACTATAGTAATAAAGCTAAATTCTTCATTGCTATAGTACTATAGAACTAAAGCTAAATGCTTTATTACTATAGTACTATACTGCTTCAGCTTTTATGAATGATTTAATGTTTAAAGTTGATCCAGTACTTGAAATACTTCCGAACTCCAATACACTTTAAAGTAAGTGCTTGCAAGCTATCAATTCTGATTCAGTGATTTTGCACTTGCTCTATTACTATCATCATACTATAATGCATCTAACTTTTTATGAATGACTGGGTGTTTCAGGTTAACGGTAAATAGGCAGACTTACTTCATTTTTGTCAGATGCTAATTAATAGACTTGCCATTCCATTTCTCTATTTCAATGCATTAAACTCATCATACAGTAATTGAACTTCATTATTTTTTTTCACGCTTAAACAAATCAAATTATTACTAATATATTAGAGACGCCATATTGCTAACTATCCCCATTAAATCGAATCAGGATTTTTAAACAGGTAAGAGACATTTTATTGTGTACAGTTTCTACTTTAACCTTGTGCTGCTAAGTTTAAATTAACTCTTAACATCTTGTTGAAAAATGTCCAAGTCCTGTAATAATTGAGCAGAAAATGCCTAAAAATGAGCATTTTATAGTTTATTTATTATAAAATTTACAGGTAAGAAACACAGGTTTTTGAGGTGTTTTCAAACAAAAATATTTGACTTTCACCATATATACAATTCATTGATTCATATCAATTTGATGATGTGGTATCATGTGGAACCGTGTCCTACAAGATGGTAAGAGTTAATATAGTAATATTTTTTTTTAATGCTTAGTCTGGAGGGAAGGAAGGCAGTGCCCATCACCATTTTCTCAAGGTCTCCAAGACTGGGGGAGGGAGAGAGGAAGGTATCCTCAGACCAGAGACCTGACCAAATGCTTGCAACAGAGTGGACTCCACTAAAGGCACCCAAGGGTAGCCAGGTGATGGTGGTGTTAAACTGGGTGACGGATTAAGTCTACCATCCATGTAGGCCTTGCAACAGAGTGGACTCCACTAAAGGCACCCAAGGGTAGCCAGGTGGTGGTGGTGTTAAACTGGGTGACGGATTAAGTCTACCACCCAAGTAGGCCCACGGTGGGATTCAAACTCAAAATTCAGATTACAAAGAGCTGGAATAAATACCACTGACGATTCCGCCAGTCAAGCTCTGTAGACTAGTACTTTATTTATCTACCCTGGAAGAATGACATGCAGAGTTGACCTGGGTAGGTTTTGAACTCAGATTGCGGTGAGGGAGAACGAATACCACTAGGTATTCTATCCAACTTTCTAACAACTCTGCCGATTCACCGCCACCTATGGTTATTAGGTTATAAACCCAAAGAAAGAAACTTTGATTTATTTCTTTATCTTTGTTGAATATGTTGAAAGAGGGTTGGTGGAAGAACTCCAATACTTTATATTCATAGCCTGAAATGGGTTCACAAAGGTTGCAGTGGAATCTCTTGCTAGGCTGAGTGAGAACCAGGACTTTAGATACACCAAATGACGGGAGTTGTTAGCAGTCAGGGTACCATGAAATGAAGTACATGAATAGCTCAGATAGCTCACTGGAGGTAGTAGATAGATTCTGTAACCAAGTGTCAAGCATTCTAGCTGCGACCATCCTGTCTTTTTTTCTTTGACACATTGCACCTTCCTTTTTTCAAGACGATAGTGTGATATGAGGGTTATTTGGCTGCTATTTCTAGCAGGTTGAGCGACTGCATAGAAGCTTCTCTCCTTTGCTCCTTGACCAAGTGAATTAATTTCCAAAAGCTGGTGACTAGAGTGAGAAAGGGTGGAAGAAGTCAGTGCTGAGCACTTTTCTGTTAACAACAAAGTACAGGCTAAATGAAGCATGTTTTTAGTGTGATGTTTATATGTTAATGAAACATGACTCTATGTAGTCACTCAACCTGTTAGAAATAGCACCAAAACTCCCTCAAATAATACCCGGCTGACTTACATAAAGTATACATTAGACAATGTAGTCACTGATAGTCTTAATGTGGAAGTTCTGTGGAGGATAGAAAAGAAATGATTGTTAAATTGGATGTACAACTTTTAACTCTCATGAAAGACAAAGCACAAGTGAACTCAGTGGGCTGGGTGTTAAAAGCACCAGATGATGTATGCAGGAGAGGGGTACTGTGCTTGTTGTGTACAAAAGATGCTATGTGCTAACAACTGTGGAAGCTACCTGTAGCAGAAGAAGATCAAGGAATATATGAGAAATGGGGGGGGGGGGGAGTATATCTGAACATGCTGAGCCTCACTAATGAGATGACACAGGATCAAAAGAAGAGGTCAATATACTATACTGCAGTCTCCTCCATTCTATATGCTAACCTGGAAAAGGGAACATTAAAACAATGATGATGATATTATATTATAGATGAAAGGCGGTGAATTGGCAGAGTCGTTAGCGTGTCGGACAGAATACCTTACGGTATTCTTTTTGTCTCACTGCACTCTGAGTTCAAATCCCGCTGAGGTCAACTTTGCCTTTCTTCCTTCCAGGGTTGATAAAATAAAAGTACCAGTCATGTACTGAGGATTGTTGGCCTTGTGCCTAAATTAGAAATAATTATATTATAGATGTTACCCTAAATCCCATCTGGTGTTACCTAAATCATATCAGCCTACTATTATTTTGCTTAGTTTATTCATTTCAAGACCATTTTTTGTGTAGTGGTGATAGACTTGGTTATAGAGAGCAGCAGTGTTAACATGTTTATCATACATAGTCCAGTACCATAGAAAGATGTGAGCTGATCATTGGAAGTTAATGAAGCACTTGTAAAGTAAACATTGCTCCAACTACTTACAGCAGTGAGCTGTATCTATCTATGTATAGTATCTATTTACTGCTAGCTGGACTGAATCAGCAATAATAAAGTATGTGGACCATGAACACAGCAAGCAGTGGTGACATTATATAAACATCCACCACCTTTCAACTGATAGTAAGAGGCACCCTCCTATCAGTTTAACCAGTATATATATATTGGTTAAAAGGGGGTTAAAAACTCATACATTCTTTTAAAAAGAGACTCATAAAAAAAGAAAAAAAACATTCTCGTCCTTATTAGTGCTATACCACCATTATAATCTGTGTGTGTAAGCTAAGATAGGGGCTAATTTGCCTAGAACTAAACAGGAAAACAATTAGGTTTTCAAGTGCCCCCTATACCTCACTGGATGTGAGGCACATATCTAAAAATGGTCTAAACACAAAGCAAGAAGAGTTATCAAGGTTACAAGTGATATACACAAAGCTATTCTGACCAATCATTTTTCTTTTTAATCTCTAAAAGAACTTCATGTTGTTTATTTATTTATTTATGTTAGCTACCATTCCACCACCTAACACCCTGTGTGAACTTAGCTAGAAAATAAACTCCTGTTGCTATGTTAACCTTATCTATTCTTTAGCACAGGCTCTGGGGGTAGTCTTTGTTGTTCCATAAAAGTCTAGATAGAATCTTTGGAAAAGCTCAACTTCTCTTATCTCAGTTATTACCTTAGATATCACGTACACCTAGTTTTCGAGTCAGCAGAGATAAAATCCTAGACAGAAATTGCTTTTTTATATTTTTTTTTTATTTTTCACTTTTGTTTCTACATCATAAAAGAGTCATTTTGACCATTTAAACAAAAACACACAAAAACTGTGTTATATTCACTTTATATTTATTTTGTGAGGCATCAGAATTTTTGAAATAAATATAAAGTGAATATAACAGTTTTTGTGTTAGTCTTTTAAAGGGTTAAAATGACACTTCCACGGTGTAATTGCTTCAGTTTCAACAGTTTCAAATCAAGTACAACTCAAAAGTTTTTGTTTTTGTTTTTCTGTTTGGATTTGGGAATAATTTTAATGAATTCTGTCTGAATTTCATCTTCATACTGGACACTCCTGTAGTATAATGAAGACTGATATATTAAGATATTTATTTCAGTGCCAAATTATGTAAGAGTGCAGTAGTAAAATCCATACAATTTGCTGTGCTTATTTTATCATTTGGACTCTCAAGTACTGAAAAGAAAAGTTGACCTTGGTGGCATTTGAACTCAGAACAAAGGTGTACAAAACTAAATACTAAACAACATTTTATCTGACATTCTCAGAAATATTGATTCCTTTTGAGTTTCTCTTTTGAGTTTCTCTTTTTAGTTTCTGTTTTTTTTTCTTTCTAGTTTTTCTTGTGATTTTATTTATTTATTTAAAACCACTCCTTATCACAAATCTTATGTAGTATCCATAAGAAGTCTCTATATCAGAAAATTCTTGCTCTGTTAAATGCCAGACATGGCGTCTATATTTTAATCTGGATCACACCAGTCCACTGAAGTAAAGAAATGTTGTCGAAAGAGTTATATGCTCAACTGTGTGAGCATTTCACAATACTCTGTAGAAATGAAATTGCTTGCGACGTAATTTATGATGTGGATTAGTTTATAGTAATATAAATATGAAAGTTACATATATATTTTCTATTTAAGGTAACTTCACAAAATAAAGAAAAAAAAAATAGAATGTTCTATTGTCTAATTCTGCAAAATGAAAATTATATGGTATAGTAGTGTATGGTATGATGAAAGCTATCACATGTCATGTAATTAAATGGTAAGGTACAGACAGGTGTCATTAACAATAGACATTGTGTAAAACTCAATCACTGCCACTTAACAGCTGTTTTTGGCCTTGTACTGAGTCTGTTGATTTTCATTTTGTGTAAAGTCTGCTAGACACTCAGAAGTCATACTCAACATGAGGCATTAAATATGATCCACTCTAAACATGTACTACATGCAATCTTCTGTGTATGATGGAGGACAAGGATGAGTGGCAATTGATGGCTGCCAGAGCATCAAGAGTGGCACCTCAACAAGTGGCACCCCAACAAGTGGCTGTGCCAGTCATGGGAAGATGATGATGATGATGAATATAATATGGTCCATTATTGTAAGATATGTTACCTAATGTCATGATACAGTGTATATGTTAAAGTGTTGTACAATATATCATTTCATGGTTCCTTACAAAATGTAGGCTGTTGCTTATGACCAAGGAGGAAGTTATCCACTTGATGGTGGATACCTTTAATGTGAAATGAGCTGTTTGTTATACCATAGACATCAGGCACTGTTCACAATCAGAACTAGAGTTTGAATTCAATGGCAAGGTGGGCCGAAACAATTGAGGAATGTGAGTCTAAAACCGAGTACTAGTGTAGCTTTTTCAGGCCCGCAGTGGGTATTGAATTCAGTACTGCAAGGTAACAAATCACTTATGAGTTTTACAGTGCTGCTACTGCTTACAGTGACAAGTTGTTTCTACTCTGTGGTACCTATATTCAGCTAAGTGCACTGGGCCACTTGGCCATCAACACAAATCAGTGCTTGTGGCAGGACATGAACTGCCAACCTCTCAGAGTGGCTATTTTGTAACCCCAGTTCAGCTCTGATCAAGATCAAACAGACCTATGGGATGCAAGTAGTTGGCCAAAACAACTAGGCATGGTTTACAGATCTGTTGTTTTAGTTATAGCATGCTTCTGTATGAGATGCAGTGTGACAGTCTGGTCATCCTGTACTCACTTCACTGTCCAATCTGTTTCTATATGCCTGTAGATGTTGATGGTGGCCATAGCAGAGATGGACAAGGTGAACTCAGCCTGCACAACAGTTACTGTTCATCTACACTTATTTGTCCAGTTCTTTATTTACTCCGACATTCACATACTCAACGATATGTATTATGGTATAACATATCATCTCCTACATTATTGTATGTACATTGCTAAATAATCCTCTTTATAATATGGTATGTTGTGAAGTGACCTGATAAGGTATAATTATATTGTGAGATTATGAAACAGAAAGCACAGTAGATTGTGAGGAGGTTAAGGTGCAGAATTACTTATCAATTTCATAGTCTGTAGTTGAATAAAAATGCTTGATCATTTTGTTGTTCTTGTAATTAACATAATTAGTTTGACTCGGTTTGCCTTGCTGAAAAGTACTTGTTATCAGCTCTGATTGATAGACAGACCTGTAATCAGAGCCATTCCGGCAATGACCATCCATCTTTTATTTTCTCAGACATAGTGCATCTAGGACTATAATATCCAGTGTAATTCAAGGGAGATTTGGCTGCTATTTCTAGTACATCAATCGATCATGTTGGCTCATACTTGTCATGTAGACCAAAGGCAGCTCTGATGATCGAGCAGACCTATACCAGTAATTAGATGGTTAAATGTCTTAAACATTCACAGATTTATCGTCCCCCGTTATACCATGTCTCTACATAGCTGAGTATAACGCTGCACATTCCCAACATGCAAGGGTTAATTGTATACAGTGTGACAGTCTAGACATGTTGTACTTTCTCACTACTGTCCAGTCTACTTCAGCATACCTGTAGAACCTGGTGGTGGCCACATAGGAAGCGGGCAAGGGGACTCAGCCAGAACACAACCATTTCTGTTTGTTTGCACTTAACATTGGTGTCATGCACCTTACCACAGTGTTAGTGGCTAATGAAGCTATTGATGCTGCTGCTGCTGCTGCTATTGTTGTGTACATGTCTTTTGTTGTTTGTGTTTATCTGAGCTGAGTAAGAGGGGGGGGGGTAGTGTTCCTCCTAGGAGGATGGTGGTGTTGTAGTGGTATACTGGAGTGCTGAACATATGTGTCTGGGGATGATTGTAAATGATGTGGCAGGGACTGTGTGGGATGGAGCCTTGCTGTAGCAACACATTGTGTCCCTCACATGTCCTGTTGGTCTGGGACTGTGTGGGGTGGAGCCTTGCTGTAGCAACACATTGTGTCCCTCACATGTCCAGTTGGTCTGGGACTGTGTGGGGTGGAGCCTTGCTGTAGCAACACATTGTGTCCCTCACATGTCCAGTTGGTCTTTCATTTCTTTAGTATTTTTGTTTCATTGTGGTCTGTGGGTGTGGTCTGTGGGTGTGGTCTGTGGGTGTGGTCTGTGGGTGTGGTCTGTGGGTGTGGTCTGTAGTGATGGAATGTACACTGTTTTATAGTTTGTTGTGAAAAGATTAGGGGCCCAAGCAGAACTGGATTAATCCATGATGGATCTAATATATTGTTCGTATACTAATGTTGTTGTTGTTGTTGTTTAGCCCCACGTCACCCCTGATTGGGAAAACCTATTATCATAGGCGTTCCACCTGTGACCATCCCATCCCATCTTTTTGTATAGATAAGACTACATTGGCCAATGTGTCCTTTCTGTTTTAAGACGGTAGGGTATAATTTAAGGGAATTTGACTTCTATTTCTAGCAGGTCCCATGTTTCTTTAAGTTAACCAAATGTGGTGCCAATGAGTGCTCTAAATATGTTAGTGCACTGTTTGTTTTCTTTACAGTCTTCTACATCTGCTGTGAATGGTGTTGGTAATTGTCTTGTGTGTGATATAGCTGCTTGTATTTAGTGTTCTACAATGTTACAGGTAAGAAGGGACGTTGTTGTTGTTGTTGTTGTTGTTTAGCTTCAGGTCAGATTCAAAAGAGTGGGTCAGAGGATGAATCCTTGTGGTACTCCATTCAGAGAAATTACAAATTCTGTGTTGTTGTTGTTGTTGTTGTACACTACATAGGGTTGGTGACTTGAACGATAGTTTGCTTGCCAATGTTTTGTGTTGTTTCTTTTAAGGAGCGAACTTCTTAACCACACAGTCATGGCTGTGTGGTTAAGAAGTTTTTTGTTTTTGCTTTTTTTTTTTTGTGATATATGATGGCAAATTCCTCTATAAAATTCTTGTATGGAAATATTTAAGTAAAGATTTTAAAATTCCTAAAATAACTGAACTGACTCATTAAAAAATTTTTTTTTTTTTAATATTGCAAATTCTTTATAGGAAATTAGTGTTCACCACACAAATCTTCCTATAGGTAATATAATCTTTCTGCTTCGTAAATAGTATACTGAAAGAAACTAAAGATATTTATTCCTTTAAAGAATATAACAGACCAACATGTTTTAGAGTGAAAAAAAACAAATACTTGGAAAACATGTAATTTAACCCCTGAAAGTCGCTAAAATTGCTAGGGCTCAAATATCTGATGAACTTCCCAGGCAACTCCACAAACATAGAACTGTTAAAACTACATTCCAAAGACTAGCCTTCCTCTTCAGAGACAGAAAATACTTTAGCTCTGATCAGTTACCGATCTTCTACAAAGTTCAAATAAACCCTAAGACACTGGAATACTACTCCCACATCTCAGACGTAAACATGTTGCTGCTACACATGTAAACAAACATCCCAGACTACATCCAAAGGGAAAGCCAGGGGACATTTATTTATTTTTTTACTGTTTATTCTGGAGGGAAGGCAGTGCCCGTCACCCTTTTTTGAGGGCCTCTGATACTGGTGGGAGGGAAGGAGGAAGCTATCCTCCCAGAGGCCGGGCTCAAATGCTTGCAATAGAGTGGGCGCTGCTAAAGGTACCCAAGGGTAGCCAGGTGCTGGTGTTAAACTGGGCAACAGATTAAGTCAACCACCCCAAGTAGGGTACGGCAGGATTTGAACTCAGAATGCAAAGTGGTGGAATAAATACTGTGAAGCATCTCGTCTAACACTCTAATGATTCTGCCAGTTCACTGCTGCCCTTGACTGGTACTCTACCCCGAAAGGATGAAAGGTAAAGTTGACCTCTGTAGGATTTGAACTCAGAGCTCAGTGAGCCAGAACGAATACTGCAAAGCATTCTGTCTGATGCACGACTCTGCCAATTCACCACCTAAGACCTTGGCAGGATTTGAACTCACAGCGCAGTGAGCCAGAATGAATACTGCAAGGCATTCTGTCCATTGTGCTAAGAACTCTACTAATTTTCTGCTTAGACCTCGGTGGGATTTGAACTCAGAGTGTCAGCAAAGACGCACTCACTAACACACTACAATCTCTGACCCGCAGATGCACTGTATCCTCTCTCTCTGTCTAGTTTATTGCTACCATAACGGTCTTTGCTCCTCTGAACTAGCTAGATACATACCACCTCCTCTCTGGCCCATCCAACACACCCATCTTTCCTCTTCATGCCACCCAGACTGTGCCTCAACTCCCAAGCCCTGCACAAACCATTTTTTCCAATCCTTCATTTCCAGAAAGTCATCCCTCTGGAATTCTCTTCCATATGTTTTTTTTTCCAGCAAATGTTTACTTCATTGATTTTCTGATGTTCAAAATGAGCCATAAACTGTATTGATCTCACCAGTCTTGGATCCTCTGCAAAGGTTATGGGTGTTGCCACATCTCCTCACTGCTTATAAACATTGAGAAAATACCATATATACACTCACACTTACACACACATACACATGTGTATATATATTATCATGTATATAGTTATCTACATGATACACCATGAATATAGTTATGTATGTAATACCATGCATATAGTCATCTATATACTACCATGCATATAGCCATCTATTTACTATCATGGCTATAGTCATCTATATGCTATCATGGATATATTCATCTATATAGTACCATGCATATATTCATCTATATACTATCATGGCTATAGTCATCTATATAGTATCATGCATATATTAATCTATATAGTATCATGCATATATTCTATATAGTACCATGCATATATTCATCTATATGCTATCCTGGCTATAGTCATCTGTATACTATCATGTATATAGTCATTTACATGATATATCATGCCTATGGTCATCTATATACTACCATGCATATAGTCATTATATATATATATATATATATATATATATATAATCTCATCATCGTTTTACGTCCGTGTTTCCATGCTAGCATGGGTTGGACGAAGATTTCTTGAGGCAGCATTTTACTTCTGGATGCCCTTCCTGTCACCAACCATACTGATTAAGTATATAT
>JAOPJM010534941.1:0-10020 GCA_027124095.1 Muusoctopus leioderma
CAGCAGTAGAGCCAGTTACAACAACAGACAGCGGTAGAGCCAGTTACAACAACAGACAGTGGTAGAGCCAGTATATATATATGTGTGTGTGTGTGTGCGTGTGTGTGTGTGTGTGTATGCGCTCTGAGTTCAAATATTGCCGAGATCCACTTTGCATTTCACGAAATCTCAGATATAAGATTACTTCATTTTCAATATTATCAATAGAATTGCTAAATAGATATGCATATCTAATATATAAACAGCATTCTACAAATACTCATATACTGATATCACGTGTGTGATTAAAATATATGCATTTATAAATGCATATATTTTAAAACTGACAACTAATGTCTTCATGTTTTTCTTAATATGATTTCAACTTCTGTTATATTTATTGCAACTTTTCTCATATTGCGAGGTGTTGTACAATGCCTCATTCTGTTTTAAAATACATGAATACATGACAATTTCAATTGTTACCCATTTAATCATTTGCGTTGAAGAAACTATTTAAGATAGATTAGTTAACAATGACGAAACTATTTATGATATAGTTAACAATACCAACAATTGTAAGCCGTCGATCTTATGTAGAAGTTTCTAATTGGGCACACGATCTTCTAGAATCACAGCAAACAACCTTTAAAAAAAATGAGAAGTTGGATAATAATAGTCCGTTGTACACAATGGCTGAAAATGTTTAGACGGTCGTAGATTCAATGCTTTTCCTTATAGCTCTGCTCGATCTGCGCTTATCTCGGATTATATTCTAATAACATCAACAGCAATTAAAAACATTAGAGTCCTTCACTGCATACGTACATATACATCAACTGATATAAAGTTAATTATCTTAATTATTAAAACCGCTCAGTGCAGCAAACGTGATGTATTAATAACTGTGCAATCGTCAGCCAGTGGAGCAATTTTTGAATATCATTAAGCTAGCGGTAGTTCAATAAATCATTTCTACATATCTATAAGTTTAACATTGCAAGTGTGAAAGTGAGAAATTCAAAATTAAGCCTACAAAAAAAAAAGAAGAAAGAAGCAAATCGTAATAACGATGGTGTTCCAGCATCTACTAATTCTAGTTCCAGCATCACCACAGCCGGATGGGTGAAACTGATAACAGAATAAAAGCAAAAAGCAGGATCATAATTAATCAGATCAAACGACGTCGTTAACATCGGCTTCAACAATAGCTTAGTTAATTAATTTCTGAAGTTGTATAACGAGATGTGTAACAAATGACAATAATTAAGATAGATAACTAAAAGTTAATAACAATTTGATATATACGTATACGATAATTGGCTGCATCAACCGTTGGAGAAGAACGAACAGATCGTTAGGAGCAAAAATATGTAAATTAATGTAAAATCTATTTAAATGTAAATATACATGGCTTTTGGTTACACCCGTACACACGCATATGCATCTCTCTCTCTTCCTATCTCTCTCTCTCTCTCTCTCTCTCTCTCTCTCTCTCTATATATATATATATATATATATATATATATACATACACATGCACATCATCATTATCATCATCATCATCATTATCATCATCATCATCATAAATGTCTGTGTCTGTTTCTGGGTTTATGTTTACACTGGGCTAAAAACTAGTGTTTTTTATATTGTGTCCCTTTATGTCCTGTAACTTAGCAGTTCGACAAATAGAGACCAATCAAATAAGTACTACACTGAAATAAACACTAGGGTCGATATTAATCAACTAAAACCTTGATGGTGGTACCCCAGCATGGCCACAGTCTAGTGATTGAAACCAGTAAAAGAATTAAAGAATAATAGCTTTTTTGCTCAGAACTGCCTGCAACTGTATAATTTGACAATGTTTCAGCAATTACTATCTCAATGTCTTTCATTGTTTCTATAGGAGCTGTTACCATTGTGTGGTTCATATTTTGGCATCTTTTTATGTTCAATGATCCTGATGAACATCCACATATCTCACCTGAAGAACTAGACTACATCCAACAATCTTTGAAGACGATTAAAGCACATGTATGTTTCGTTTTTGTATTTGTTTTGCAAGATGTTTTATGTGAAACTGTGTGTTGTAATCGATATTGTTGTTTTTTGGGAGGGTCATTTCACCATTAATATAGAACCACATGCACTGGTCCACTTCTTTAGTTTGTTTTTCAAAAGTTTGGCCACACTACTAATGATTTTCAAACCTCCAACTTCGAGGTTTGAAAATCATTGAGAAAGCCACAGTAAAGTGGTGAAAATTTTGAAAAACAAACTGAAGATGTGGACTACAACCAGTGCGTGTGTTTCTATATTAATGGTGAAATGACCCTACCAAAATACAACAAAACATGTAAGTTGATATATATATATATATATATATATATGATATCATCATCATCATCATCATCGTTTTACGTCCACTTTCCATGCTGGAATGGGTTGGACGGGTGATTTCGGCCCGCGTTGCCTCCTCATTGGAGTCACCACTCTCCAAGACGGGTCAGCGGCCGACATCTCGCTCGTATGTTTCATTTGGCATGGTTTCTACGGCCGGATGCCCTTCCTATCACCAACCACTCCACAGAGTGTACTGGGTGCATTTTATCGTGACACCGACACTAGAAAGGTTGTCATCTTTACGTAAATTTTTGTAAACTATTGTTGATATGAGTGAATCTACTCACTTTGTAGATGGCTTGGTATTTCTTACTTTCTTTTCATAGAGATAAAAATCTGGATTATAGCAGGATTTGAACTCACTATTTTAAAGTAACAAACAGTTAATTTATTATACTATACTAGCAGAAACACCACCTGGAGGGCAGTGACTGCATTTTCCAATGTGTCCTTTCTTAGGAATACTGTGTAATTAACCAAGGCAACCCCCCCCCCCCCAAAAAAAAAAACGTGTATGTCCAAGGACACTAGTGATTGTCTGTGTCAAAAATAAAAAAAATACTAATAAACAAATAATTAATGAAAGCTGTAAAATATGATAAATTTGTGTGCCATGAGGAGAGGTGAGTGCTGACGGTACAAGGAGGGCCCATCTTGGAACAAATACGAAATATGCTGGGAACTGTGAATGATGTTCTCAGAACTCATCTTTTCTCACGGCTCTCAAACTTATCTTTTTTTGCAAATTTTATTGTACTGTGTAATTGACCAGTATCCTTTAAAGTTAAGGCGGTGAATTGGCAGAGTTGTTAGCACGTTGAACAGATTGGCTTGTGGTATTTGTTACAGCTCACTGCGCTCTGAGTTCAAATCCCACCAAGGTCAACTTTCCTTTTCATCCTTTCGTGGTCGATAAATAAAGTACCAGTCTAGGGTGGTGAACTGGTGGAATTATTAGTGTCGGACGGGATACCTTGTGTTATTTGTTCTGGCTCTTTGCATTCTGAGTTCAAATCCTACCGTGGCCTAACTTGGTTGGTGGACTATATTTGTCGCTCAGTTTAACATCACCACCTTGTCCTTGGGGGCCTTTAGTGGAGTCCACTCTGGAGACCTGGCCTAAATGCTTGAACAACAGTCTGAGGATACCTTCCTCCACCCCACCTGTTTCAGAGGCCCTGGAAAAGGGGTGAGAGGCACTGTCCCTTCCTCCTGATTAACTGATAAAAAAAAAGACTTGGATTTCTGAGTTAAAATCGTTGCAGAAACAAAACATCCTATTAAGGGAGAAGATAAAATGCTTATGCCTAAAGGACTGCCACAAACATTCTCATGCAGGACAAAATAATATAAAATAGAATTTTATTGGTTATCTTTATCCAAGGAATAAGTAAACCAGTGATACACTAAAGGACTCAATACAAAGAGAGAGTAGAAGGATAATTTTTATTACTGTCGTGAGTTTTATAGAAGTACTTCCGTTTTAAATCTCAAGATTTGAAACGTGAGTACTTCTGTAAAATTCACGACAAAATATATTAAATAGAATTTTATTCAAGTCATATTAAAGTTGTCTCCCTTACTTCCTTTAGATCCAGTGATATTAAAAAGCGACAGCGCTATGTATCTTTGGTGGATAAAGTAAAAGAAAATGGAGCAGATGTTAAGATCTTTTCTAGTCTTCATGTCTCAGGAGAACGTAAGTGTTACTTTAAAGCTTTTCTCTTTCTCTCTTTCTCTCTTCCGCTCTCTCTCTCTCTCTCTCTCTCTCTCACACACGTACGTGTTTATGTATAACGCAATGCTATCTCTTCTTGTAGAACTTGGTCAACTCACCGGTGTAGCTGCCCTATTACGGTACCCCATCCATGAAGAAGATGAAGATGAAGTTGATGAGATATCTGACAGTGAAGATTGAAGGCAGCAGCAATCAGTTTATAACAACAGTGCTTCATTTTTTAAGACTCTGAGGCTGGGATATGCTTCTCTATATCCATAATTTATGGACCATTGTCAATATTGGACTAAATGCAATGTAAAATTACTTGTATTTTTCCTCAATAATGTTATTGTTCTTTCATCGTTGTGAACTTATTTTTTTATTTAAACAGTTTTTTTTTTGGGGGGGGGGGGTTGACACCATTTTGGCAGGGGTCAGCGTCTATGAAAATATTGATCATGGGAGGTAATTTTTCCAAGGACTCGTTCTTTCAGGAAAGTATACTGAAGATGTTCTTGATTTTAAAATTCCATGCTATACAAAAATAAACAATTGAAATGACACAGTATTTTTCATGAGGGTTAGGGGACCAATACTATTAAAATTGGGTAGTGTAGTTTTTACTTTAATCATTGTGAGTTAGGTTCATCATCATCATCGTCATCGTTTTTACGTCCGTTTTTCCATGCTAGCATGGGTTGGACGGAGATGTCTTGAGGTTAAAATTGTAAAATCGTTTTAGAACGCCAGTACAATGTAAGTTGGAAATACAGGAGTGAAAACCGGAAGTAAAGTAAAATAAATCAACTGTTTACACTTTTACCTTATATTTTAATATTTTGGGGTTAAAACCCCATTTTCAAGACAATATGGAGAAAAGTGGTGATAGACCAGCTTGTGACCACCGTCTAGGAGAGCAGTAATTCCGAAAAATTACCTGCAAGGAGGAGACGTGGACTCCGTAAGCCGTAGTAAAGGCAACCCGTCTAGGAGAGCGGTACATCCGAATATATACCTGCAAGGAGGAGCTGTGGTCTCCGTAAGCCGTAGTGAAGGCAACCCGTCTAGGAGAGCGGTACATCTGAATATATACCTGCAAGGAGGAGCTGTGGTCTCCGTAAGCCGTAGTGAAGGCAACCCATCTAGGAGAGCAATAGCTCCGAATAAAAACTCTGTAGAGGGGACACTTTAGTCTGGGCAGACCTCTCTAGTGCTGGTGCCACGATAAAACGCACCCAGTGCACACTGTAAGGTGGTTGGTGATAGGAAGGGCATCCATCCAGTGAAACCATGCCAAAAATGATGACACGGTAAAAGTGTAAACTATTGTTTTGTTTTACTTTACTTCTGTTTTCACTCCTGTATTTCCAACTTACATTGTACTGGCTTTCTAAAATGATTTTACAATTTTACTATTAAAATTGAAAATATCAAAGATTTGATTGTCACCAAAATTACCAATGCTGATGAGTCAGTGGCCACCTTAATTCCCAAATCCAACAAAATTGTAAAAATTTGTTTTGTTATCATTGAGTGTTACTAGGTTTCAAATAATAGAATATTATTACACATGACTGTATGAAGATTGTTAAAGAAGAAGCAGTAAAGAAAACTTTGTAAAAACCTTGAAAATATGCATTTTCTTTTTTGCTGCTTGTCTGGAGGGAATGCAGTGTCCATCATCCTTTTTCCAGTGCCTCCAAGATTGGTGGAAGGAAGAGAGGAATCTATCCTCAGACCAGAGACTTGGTCTGAATGCTTACAACAGAGTGGGCTACACTAAAGGCACCCAAGGGCCAGGTGGTGGTGTTAAACCGGGCAACGGATTAAGTCTACCACCCAAGTAGGCCACGGTGGGATTTGAACTCAGAACGCAAAGAGCCGGAATAAATACCAGAAAGTATCTTGTCCGATGCTGTAACGATTCCGCCAGTCCATCGCCCTAAACTGGTACTTTATTTATCTACCCCGAAAGGAAGAAAGGCAAAATTGACCTTGGTGGGATATGAACTCAGAGCGCAGTGAATCGGAACGACTACTGCATGGCATTCTGCCCGACACTCTAACGACTCTACCAATTCGATTGATTGATATGACGTCACTCTCTCTCTCTCTCTCTCTCTCTCTCTTTCTCTAATGGAAAATTTACCTGCATCAATTTTACCTGGAGTTAATGTTTGATAATCTTTCGTTAATCTTTTGATAAACCACACTGATTTATAGGGCCAGTACTGAGCTCTGGTTTCTGCTGGATAAACAGGATGAGTGAGAAATTTTCTCCTAGATAGGACGCTAAACACCTGCAGATACATTCTTAACTTCCCCGTTAGATCTAAATATTTAACTCAGAGATATGTCAGAATACCTGCCCTGGATTTGAACTCACCATGACCCGTTAACTGATCCTTCAACTGATGAAGTTGTACACTGTAATATATTATACCGATCCGCCATATTACTGCTATTTTATTTTATCGATCCCGGGAGAATGAAAGGTAAAATTAATCTCGGTGGGATTTGAACGTACAATCAGGAAATTTCGTTTCTTCATAGCTGAGAGGGGGGGGGCAGAATTTATGGAAGATAACTCTTGACTTTGGCTTTAGAGTTATTTCCCTTGCTTTATTTGTATGTCAATACCTTAGTTTCGAATTTTGTCTGATTTAAATATATTTTTTCTACTTATCCCTTTAGAAAATGAAAGATTATTACAAATTACTATTTCACTCTTACTTATACTTCTACGCTTTCTTGTCCAAATTATTACAAACAATTAAAATCTATACTTATTATCTATATTAAACACACACATATACATTATACATACATACATATAAACATACAATCATACAGTAAGTTTCTTAATTACTTGTATCAATTTGACAATTGATTGTTTGATTGATTAATTGATTTTGTCGTTGCCCACTTCACTATCTCTAGTGAGCACATCGAATGAGTGCAAGGCATTTTAACAGTTATTTTTTCTACATATATCTCTTTATTTCCTCAATTTATTTTATTATTTGTGCTGCTTCTCTTAACCATTCTGGATTGTTGATGTTACTCTGTATTTCTTCCTCTTCCCATCACTTTCTTAATCCTTTCACATGTTAATGACAAACTGTGGAAGTATATGGTAGTGTGAATATGTAATCCGGTATTGTATATCTGTGAACACCGTGTATGAAACAGTGGCTAGCTAGCTCCACCTTACACAACTCTTCTAATCTTCCCAGAATTAACCATGAATAAAGGTTGGCTGGAGTTGGAAAGTGACCCTGGTAAGTTGGAATCTAATTATTTATCCCTACTGGACCTATATATTTTACATAATATGATTGTTTCAATGCCTGAGATGACTTACTGTTAATACGGTTACAGATTATCGGACTATTAACTTCATCATTAGAGATTAAACATTAATATTTACATCTGCGGGCGATTGGCAGAATCGTTAGAGCGTCGGATAAAATGCCTTCTGGTTATTTGTTCGGACTCTTTACATTCTGAGTTCAAATCTCGCCGAGGTTAACTTTGCCTTTCATTCTTCCGGGATTGATAAACGGAGTACCAGCCAAGTACTAATGTCGTTATAATCGACGTACCCCTCCCCCAAAATTTCTCTATGTTAGAAACAATATTTACATCTCAGTTTAATGTCCAATCGTCATCAGGTGTCTTAATTCCTGGATATGTACATAGTACCAGACTTGAATCCAACTAGGAACCTTTATTTCTAGACTAATGGTAATACATATCAAGGAATAAGATACCTGATGACGAACGGAGATCGAACCGAACGAAACGTAGTGTAGATGTCATTATTGATTTCTAACATAAGCACAAGGCCACAAATTTGGTGGGAGGGTATAGTCGATTAGATCAACCCCAGCATTTGACTGGTTCTTTATGTTCTCAACCCCGGAAGGTTGAAACGCAAAGTTGATCTCGGTGGGATTTGAACTCGGAACGTAAATAGCTGTAGTTAAATACCGCAAAACATTTTGTCCGATGCTCTAACGATTCAGCCAACCCACTGCCCTTGTAGATGTAAATATTTTTTTTAATGTTTTTTCTCTAACGATTAGTTTAATAGTCCGATAATGCATATCATCATGATCGTTTTACCTCCGTTTTCCATGCTAGCATGAGTTGGACGAGTGATTTCATACCAAGTCGATTCCTAATTGGAGTCACCATTCTCATAGAAGAGTCATCGGCCCACGCCTCACTCGTATGTTTCATTTGGCTTGGTTTCTATGGCTGGATGCCCTTCCCATCGCCAACCACTTTACATAGTGCACTGGGTGCATTTTACGTGGTACCAACACTAGAGAGGATGCTTTGTCTCTATTATTATTGTTGTTGTTGTTGTTGTTATCTTTGTTGACTATATTACATTGCTTGTTGTAGTCTCTGTGTCTTTAACTCAATCAGGAACAATTGCCACATTGTCCACTCTGAACTGTCATATTACCACTACACTAAAGTCATCATCACCACCATCACCATCATATGTCTACGATCGCTACTGCATCATTACCGTATTTACTTGTCTACCATCACAGTACCACTATTTGTCTACCAACACCACACCAATATTACTCCACTAAATCACCACCACGATTTGTTAACATCTCTACACCAAACTTGGTTTCACCACAAGCCAACAACGGACCTTTTACGTGGTCGCTCAACCTGCTAGAAATAGCACCTAAATCTCCCTCAGATCAGACCCAACCGTCTTTAACCCTTTCATTACCATATTTCTAATGAGATACACTGCCTATGTGTTTAAATTAATTTTGAATATAATCAAGAATTTAGATGGATTTAATAAAATAACGATTTTTGTAATTATTAAGCTGGTGTTTGGAACATAACTTAACTAAAAGTTCTCACATAAAATTATGATGAAAGATTTTAATTCAAATAAGAAAATTTTTAAACAGGAGGTTTTGTATCATAGAAACAGGGGCAGTTTCAGGCGGGTTGGTACTGAAAGGGTTAAATAAAAAAGGTCGGCATTGGATAATGTAGGCCCTTATATACAAAAAGACGGGGTGGGGAGGATAGTCACGGCCAGAACGCTTTTGACCACAGGTCTGCTTGATCAGGGCTGAACTATAGCACTGGTTTTACTAACCAATGAAGGAGCCTCTCCAAGTATTAAATGTGTTGATACTAACTTAACTATTGTGTTGTCAGAACTTTATGTTTACCTTGTCAATATATCATCATCATCACCATCAGTTTATCATTTGTTTTCCTATGTAGAACAAGAAGTTAAACATTAAGCAATTACCTTTACCATTTCTCTTCTATATTTAAACATTCTTTATTTCCTTTATAGGTCTCTTCACATTGCTTCTCGAAGACTTTGGTAAGAAATGAAATTGTTTGTCATTTTCAAGGATTCTCAAATTTCTGGAATATTTTTTATGTAAATGGTGAAAAATCAAAGATTATGTTTGCCCTCAGTTCTTCAGAATATTTTTCTGTTCGTCATTAGAGATTGCATTTATATTAGAGTATCCTGTGTATGATTAATTATAATAATAATTGTTTCTAACATAGGCACAAGGCCAACAACCCCAGCACTTAACTAGTACTTTATTTTATTAACCCTGGAAGGATGAAAGGCAAAGTTGACTTCTGTGGAAGACACAAGGCCAGAAATTTGGGGAGGGAGAACAGTCGATTAAATCAATCCCAGTACTTGACTGGTACTTTATTTTATTGACCTCGGAAGGATGAAAGGCCAAGTTGACCTCAGAATGTAAAGAGATGCAACTAAATATCGCAAGGCATTTTGTCTGACGCTCTAACATTTTTGCTAATCCATCGCTCTAAATAATTCTTTCTAATATTGGCACAAGGCCAGAAATTTAGGAGAGGGGTAAGTCAATTAAATC
>JAOPJM010534952.1:0-10020 GCA_027124095.1 Muusoctopus leioderma
TATCTATCTATCTATCTATCTATCTATCTATCTATCTATCTATCTGTCTGTCTGTCTATCTATCTATCTATCTATCTGTCTGTCTGTCTATATATTCTTTTATTTTTTTCTTCCAAAATAAAACACTCGAAAAGCGTAGTCTGCGATACGGTTTCGATATCTGATCATGATTTTTTTTAAAGGCATAATGTATCTAGGACTACATTATCCGGCGATGTTTCGTTTTGGTATCCTACAAGTGAAACATACACACACACACATACATATACACATACACACACACCCGGCAAATGCCGATCTCTGCCGAGTTCAGTGGTTTCACTTGTAGGATACCAAAACGAAACATCGCCGATAATGTAGTCCTAGATACATTATGCCTTTTAAAAAAATCACGATCAGATATCGAAACCGTATCGCGGACTACGCTTTTCGAGTGTTTTATTTTGGAAGAAAAAAAATAAAAGAATATAAATCTACATATTATTGTTCAATCGTCCTTCCATAGTAATATAAATCCCGCACACTGTGAACACGTTGGAAATTAGAATCTGTTTTATAAATTAATTATCTGAATGTATAACGTAAGATTTGAAGATTAATTTTTTTCCAATTTAAGATAATATAAAGACAATTTATTCATTTAATTTAATTTTTCATTGAATTAAATTTCAATTATTTATCGTTTTCTCCCCGATCGTCTGTCGTGTTTATGGTGGATCATTCAGTGCGGTCTACTTGTATACTTTCGCTTTTGATAGCTTGAATGTTTGTTTTCACACCTTGTGTTATTTGCTGTATATTATAGTTAATGTGGACGCAGCATGGCCTAGTGTTAAGATGTTCGCTTCGCAATCACGACGACCTGGGTTCGATCCCACTGCGTGGTATCTTGGGCAAGTGTCTTTAACATAGCCTCGGGTCGATCCAAGCCTTGTGAATAAAATTGGGTAGACGGAAACTGTACAGAAGCCCGTCGGATGGATTATACCGGTAATTCACGCTGATTCTGCCTGAGAATTACGTTAAAGGTACACGTGTCTGTAGAATACTCAGCCATTTAAACTATGATACAAGATGGACTGTACCTGTAATTCAAAGGTCTAACCTTGTCACACACAGTGTCACGCTGATTTTGCCTGAGAATTACGCTAAGGGTACACGTGTCGGTGGAATACACGTTAATTCAATGAGTTGGCAGTTCCGTTGATCGAACAATGGAACACTCACCGTGGACACCGACGGAGAATCCATCATTCCCGCTAATAACTTTGCGATAACGGGCATGAACGACACGGCACACAGTCTTGATTTTATAAATTGGTCGATTTATTGTACATGAAAACTGTTCGCGATTTTCCATATTTACCACTTTCGTAAATCTCGGCGTGATTTCAAATGACTGGGGAATGTACAAAACAAAAAACCTCGCTTATTTGAAGTATTGCCGGTAAAAATACTTTCATTTTAAAAGGACGTCTATTACGAGAGAAACAAATATATATTTAGGTAAATTATAAGTGTATCGAACCCGTAACCACTTGGCTGCACAGCGAACTTCTTAACAAGCAGACGTGAAAAGAATTAAAAATAGACTATTATAATAAGTTCTCAATTATATTCCCGTCTTACTCGACATCTGAAGAGCAAGCATGCATGACTTGCGTGGTTTAAAAATTCGCTGCGAAGGATATTAAACAGACGCGCCAGCAAAAATAAAAAAATATTGTCCTTCTGGTCTACCGTAGTTTTTCTGTTATTTCTATGACAAGCCTCTAACTACAACTTCCGGTAAACAACTTTTCAGCCATCTTTGAACAGCGGCTGTTGTTTCTTACCAGACTTACTCTCTCTCTCTTTTTCTGTCTCAATCTGTATCTCTCTCTCTCTCTTACGTGGCATTACTAGTACAGTAAGGTCCAACCTTCGTTCTTGTTGCTACCACCACTATCTCGCCTCCCTCTCAGTATTGAGCAGCATATCATATTACTAACGGACCGTTTTGTCAACCATAATCCAGCTGTACTACCCCACTCAATTCAAATTCAACCATGGACACCTTCTACCTGTTCGTACTGTCGTTGATCGCGGCCTTTCTGCCCTCCGCGCTTGGCTATTTCGTCAACATCGACGCCCATGCCGAGGAGTGTTTCTTTGATAAAGTCACGTCCGGAACCAAGATGAGTCTCATGTTCGAGGTGGCCGAAGGTGGCTTCTTGGACATCGACGTCAAGGTAAACCTCCCCCGACATACACTTTCTTACTTTCTCTATCTATCTATCCATCTATCTATCTAAACCGGCTTTTATGTCTCAGTGTATCGCTATAACTGTATATATATGTATGTATTCGTGTTGAGTAAAAGAACAAGTAAAAAGAGAACTCGATTCGTGGATGGTGAAATTTACTTGTATAAGTACACACTAGTGTCCGTAGTTACCAATGGTTTCATGGTGGAGAACCTGTGGGTGGGAATTCGCTAATCATCAGGCTGTGTATATATATATATATATATAAATATAAAAATATATGTATGTATACATACGTATATATATATATATACATGGCATTTATACATACAAGCTCGTGGTAGCATATATGCCTCCACTGGAAGTATAGTTGAAAGTGATATATATAATATATATAATGTTTCTGGTTTCGGGTTCAGTCCCACTGCGTGGCCCCTTGGGAAAATGTCCTCTACTATAGCCTTGGGGTTGACCAATGCCTTGTGAGTGAAATTAGTAGACGGAATCCTGTCGTATGTGTCGAGTTGCGTCCCTTTATGTCAAAACCCCTAACATTAGCAGTTCGATATGTAGAGATCGATAAAATAATTACCAGACTGAAGAAATAAGTCCTTGGGTCGATATGATCGACTAAAACCATTGAATGCGATGCCCCAGCGTGATCGCAGTCCATGACTGAGACCTGTAAAAGTATATGTATGTCTGTCTATCTTGCTATTGATCTATCTGTCTGCCTATCTATCTGTATGTCTATCTATCTATCTGTCTGTCTATCTATCTATCTGTTTCTTTCTATCTATCTGTCTAACTATATATCTCTCTTTCTTTCTATCTATCTCTCTGTCTGTCTATTCATCCATCCAAACAATTTCCTTTCTACCTATGTTCTTTACTTTGTTTTAACCATTGCGGCCTAGTCCATACTGGAGCACTGCCATCTATGGGGGCCCCTACATAATCTTTTATTATAATTCCATTCACATCTAGGATACTGTTATATGAATATTAAATCTTTAAGGGGACATCGCACGCTTAATAAATAGTGTTTATCTGTGTCCTTCATTAGAGGGAGATTTGGCTGCTATTTCTAGCAGATCGAGCGTCCATGTAGAGGCCTATATCTGGTGTGTGTGATGGTGTATGGCAGTGTATATAGAGGACTATATGTGGTGTATGTATATAAGTGTGATGGTGTATGGTAGTGTATATAGAGGACTATATGTGGTGTGTGTATATAAGATGTGATGATGTATGGTAGTGTATATAGAAGACTATATGTGGTGTGTATAAGATGTGTGATGGTGTATAGTAGTGTATATAGAAGACTATGTGGTATATGTGTATAAGATGTGATGGTGTATGGTGGTGTATATAGAGGACTATGTGGTGTATGTATATAAGTGTGATGCTGTATGATAGTGTATATAGAGGACTGTGATGGTGTATGGTAGTGTATATAGAAGATTGTATGTGGTGTATATAAGATATGTGATGGTGTATATAGAGGACTATATGTGGTGTGTGATAGTGTATATTAGTGAATGTAGACGACTGCATGTGGTATGTATAAGATATGTGATGGTGTACAGCAGCGAGGT
The DNA here is from genome assembly GCA_027124095.1 of Muusoctopus leioderma. Lineage (NCBI taxonomy): Eukaryota > Metazoa > Mollusca > Cephalopoda > Octopoda > Octopodidae > Muusoctopus > Muusoctopus leioderma. Next base: position 3,845 of record JAOPJM010534952.1, read on the forward strand.
GTGTGTATAAAATCAATAGGCCCCCCCCTCTTACGAGGCCCAGCTGTTAATTAACATGTCAGATTTTCTTGCAACACCCACCACCATCTTAACATTTTAGCTCCTACATCGCTATGTGAATTGGTGTAGGCAACGTCACCATCACCATCACCACCACCAACAACAACACATGTCACCAGGAGGCTGTTACACCTTCACAGGAAAGTGAAAAGCCATTAAACAGGTGATCTACCTGTGCGTAGTGTATTTTTTTCGATACAAGTACACACTAGTAATGAAGATGCATAGCCTGGTGGTTAGGTGGCTGGGTTCGATTCTTGCACCGGGTGGCATGTTGTGACCTTGAGCAATATACATGTATGTATATAATATATATATATATATATATGCACAGGTACACATGACTGGCTTTTGCACAGTTTCCTTCTATAAAATTGATTCACAAGGCATTGTTCACCCAAGGCTATCGTAGAAGACACTTGCCCAAGGAGCTGTCACACAGTGGGCTTGAACCTGAAACTACGTGGTTCCAGGTTCGAGCCTATTGACCACTTAGCCATGCTTTTAATTTATTTAATATTATTTAATATCGTGCAGGTGCAGGCATGGCTGTGTTGTTAAGAAGTTCACCTGTTAACCATGTGGTTATGGGATCTATCCCACTGCGTAGCACCTTGGGCAACTATCTTCTACTATAGCCTTGGGCTGACCAATGCCTTGTGAGTGAATTTGGTAGACAGAAACTGCAGAAGCCCATCGTATATATATATATATATATATATATATATATATGTATATATATGTATATATGTGTGTGTGTGTGTGTTTGTGTTTGTCTCCGTATCTGTTTGTTTACCTCCCATAACTTAGTGGTTTGGCAATAGAGACCGATAGAATAAGAATATGTACTGGGGTCGAACTGATTGACCTCCAAGACGGTGCCCCATCATGGCCGCAGTCAAATGACAAACAGGTAAAAGAGTAAAAGAGAGTGTATTTCATTAGTAATATAGTAACAAAAGAGTTGTAGTTGTTGTAGTTGTTGTTTAGCTCCAGGTCAGCATTGATCAAGCAGATCTATGATCAAAGGTGTTATTTTATTTTATTTTATTTTTTTTCATATATAATGTCTCTAGGTCTACATTATCCAATGTTTACTTCCTTTTTTTTAAGATGGTAGGGTATGGTTTGCGAGAGATTTGGCTGCTATTTCTAGCAGGTCAAACGACCACGTACAGGTTCCCTTGTTGGCGCACAGTTGTTAAGTTAATCTTTGGCATGGAGTTAAATCAATGTTTGCAGTGCTGGTACTTAAAAATTGACAAATAGGCTGTTTAACATCTAAATTCAATATTTTGGTTTTGTCTTGTAAGCTTATTTGCTTTGTTGTGGAATGGGGGATGAAGAGAGCAAAAGTGTGGAGAAATGTAGGTGTTTATTACCAACTTGTTTGTTTATGTATAGAATTAAATTTGCTTACAGTTCATTCTAAATAGCTTGAATTCTTCTCTCAGAATATGGAAACAATGCAAAAATTTATGGAATGTTCTGTAAAATAGCTACAGAAACAAAAGCAAAAAGCTACACATGGTCTCATTTTAAAACCTGTCAAACTTCATTCATTGGTAAACGAAGGTGTATTTCGGGTATGCAAGAAGGGTGAGTTAAGGAAGCTGTGAAATAGGATGAGATTTAGGAGAGAGAAGGAGGGAGATGTTTATTCCCTTTTGGACAGTGAGTGTTGGCAGTTGCTGGAATATTTTGTTGATCACACAAAATGTAAAAAAACCCACTCATCTATTGATAGTGACATAATCTTAACCATCATCATCATCATCATCACCATCATCACCACCACCACCACCACCACCACTTTTAATAGTCCAGCTTGTTAGTTTGTAAGTATTCTTCAAATGGTGGTGGCCATTCCCTCTGATTAAACGTGAGCTGTTGAGATGGTCCCCATTCTAAAAAAAATTTAATTTACAACTTTCTGTTATGTTATATCACTTCTAATTGATTATGAGTGGTAATGTATATATTCAATTTTGGAAAATAATATCATTTCTTTTCTTCTTTCTTTTTGTCTTTGTTAGCATTGCTATCATCATCAGCTTTTTAGGATTTCTTTTTTTTTTATCTCCCAAGTTGGCACACATTCTGACAGGCCTGCCCTGGCTACGTTTGGCTTGTTTCCAAAGATAGGTTTAGTGGTTTAGTGAATTGATTCAAAAGAAATGTTTTAAGCATCAATCTCGGTCTAAATGTGAATTCTGAATTTAATTTTAATTTTAATCTGCACTCTGAGTACAAATCCCACTGTGGTCAACTTTGCCTTTCATCCTTCCAGGGTCGATAAAATAAAGTACCAATCAAGTACTGGGGTTGTTCACCTTGTGCCTATGTTAGAAAAATATTAATCAGCAAAGATGTCAATGATCAGAAAGTGGGATTTATTAAATCAAAAGAATTATGATAGATTGTTAGGATCTTTTTTTATTCTGGTGAGTTATTTTCAAGTTTGTTTTTATTTCATTTTGTTTTATTGCTTCATGCATGCTGGTCTAATAACATATCCTATGTAGGCCTCTTCTAGAGAGAAAGTGTAGGAGTAGCATGGATGATAACAGTTAACTATCTGAAATTGTGGGAGGTCAGTTATTGGTGAAAAACATGGCTAGGTGAATATGAATTTTTAGTAATATCCAGTTCAAGAAATATGAGCTATAGTTCTACTGAAGAAAACGTACATACTAAAACCTGTAGAAAAGGAATTGTGCGAGCAACCTTAGGATTGCAGATGTCTTGTAATTGCTGTGTTAGCAGAGGTAGGTCTTGACACAATGACAAACTAAAGGGAAGAAATTGTTAGATGTGTGTTACTGATATATTTATTGGTGAGAGGCAACCCCATTCCCTTGTTGGAGGTAATGTTCTGTGGTAAAATAATTGTATCTATAATATTGTAAAGTATAAATAAATGCCCATTAAAGAAATTTTACTTACTTCTGAAAAGTAAATACAATTTCTCCAATGTACATTTTGTGATGCTGAGGATGTAAGGTTCCAAAAGAGCACCCGTAACTAGTGAAATTCTATCTAATAGCATGGCTGTGTGGTTAAGGAGCTAACTTCACAACCACATAGTTCTGGGTATAATCCCACTGAGCAGTACCTTTGGAAAGTGTCTTCTACCATAGCCTTGAGTTGACCAATACCTTGTGAATGGAAGTTGGTAGACAGAAACTGTACAGAAGCCTGTCATAAATATAACTAATAACCCTTACTGGGCTTCAGAGTTCGATACCAAATATTTATTTAGAGAGAGAGACAGAGAGAAGGTTTCCTATTTTCATTTTTTAATATAAAATAGAGAATTTTTTATTGATAAATGTTATCATATTATCTTCTGTCCATCACAGCTCTTGTTCCAGCTTCAAAGAAGCCACCTTGATTTATATAACTATATTTGTCAAAAGAACACCATCATAACTTCTGATGTCTATTGTTATGTTATCATTGCTGCTATCAGTCTAGCCAATTCTGATCTCTCTCATTCTATTTTAACTTTAGACAATTCAATATGATGCACCAATCAAACCCCCACTTATTAAATCTGTTCAGTGTCTTTCTCACCATTTTCTATACTATAGCCCTTTAAAATCCTTCTCTTAGAGTATTACAATCTGGCTTTCTGGAACTTTTAGATTTAAAATTGAAATTGTCTTCATGTGCGCCTGCTACAGCAAATACTATGTTAAGTCTACTGTAACAATCCTCATTTTGGGATAGCCTACCAAATTATATTTCTCTTGCGGGAGAAAAATTCTTGCAACGTATTCTCTCTTTGAGAGTCTTGACCTCAATTCATTTATACCAACTGAGTGCTGAGGTTCTTTGGCTTTACCCCAGGATTTCCAGCTTGAAACCTAAGGTAAATGTTAACTCCTTCCAACTAACTTGACTCTCCACATACACTTCTCTAATTTCTTCTCACAAAGTGCTTCATACACTATCAAGATGAATTTGGAATATTGAATTAAAAGAGGGAGAAAATGTGAATATGAAATTGACTTATTGACCTTGTAATTTGAAGTCTTAGAGGTTGTATGATGTGATAAATTTGCTGGCATTATGGCCATAGTATAAACCAGTTAGCTGCAAACTTGAAATTCTGATGCGGTAAACAATGTCTTTTCAGAGCGCTGTCTAACACGCAGAGTAGGCTTATTCAAGATACCTATCAGCTTCTTAGACTTGCCATTGGTTGGTTTCAATTTAAGTTTTTTTCTAGTTGTTTGTAAGAGGAAAGATATCAGCAAATTGGCTTGATAATGAGGAGAGGCAGGCGAGGCGAATTAAATGTGAGACAATATCTTTAGAAGCCAGCAGAATATGCTGGCCTTAATCTCCTCTAATCTTGTTAGATATATATGAGAAATGAACTGTTGTAATGATGGTGGTAGAGGTGGTGGTGTTGCAGGTGGTGGTGTTGTTGTTGTTGGTGGTGGTGGTGTTGGTACCACCAGTAGTGAAAGTGATACTGATAATAATATTGGTGGTGATGGTGATGGGGATGGAGTTGGCGGTGATGCAGTCGCAATGTTACACAGCAATTTATGAAGAAGTGGAATAAATATTTTTTTTAAAAGATTAGAAAACAGAATCTATAATGACAGATTTATAAATTGACAATAACTTATCAGGAGTATTTAACTATTTGATTCACTGTAATAATTGTTTTGTTCACTACATAACAAGCATTCAGTTCACTATATAACAAACAACCACTGTATCAATAACGGTTCAGTTCACTGTGTATGAACTTTTCAGTTTGCTATTTATCTTCCGTTCTCTACACTGTAAGACAACCATTTAGGTTACTGTATAACAAGTGTTCAGTTTACTATGTAATAGTTAAGTCGGTGTTAGTATATTTAATGTAGTGTATATTGAATAGCTAATTACAAATAATTATACGGTGAGAAAAAGACAACATTAGCTCAATCGAGCAGAGCCTAGTCCAACATTAACCATGTCAAACCTAAAAAAATAATGTCCCACTATGAGCAGTGGACTGATCTCATACATGAAGCAGACCCAAGTTTTAAGAGAAAATAATCCGTGACTGCTATTCTAGATTGTGGCATTGCACCCAACAAAGAAATTTATAGGGAACGACAAGCATTAAGTAAGCAGTCAATGATAACTACTTTCTTCATGAGTTTTTCTGGTTCTCCAGCACCATCACTAGCTCCACCACCCTCACCTGCACCGCAGCAGGTAGAACCAGTAGCCCTCCCTAACCATGAAACAATATCATTATGTGTGTTTAAAAACTGTTTGGAGGTGATATTTGGGTAAGTTAGGTGGACAACTTGGGGTCTCGGAACAAATGTTCTATTATTCATTTATCACTGATTCATTTAACACAGTGGTTTTTTTTAACCAAACCCCCGTGATAAATGAGGATAGATGTATTTATATTGGTTTGTAATATGTCTATATTTGTATGTTTTCTATTCAATTTACACCCCCAAAATTGAGAACAACTTACCTGTTGCATCTGTACATTGCCATCTTGAGTATATATATATATATATATATTGCATCTGCACATTGCCATCTGGAGTATATATATATAACAGCAGTGCCCCAGTATGGTGGCACTCTATGAATCTAGAACAGGTGAAAGAGTAAAAGAGTATATGTATATGTATGTATGTCTGCATTCATATACAAATCATACTGTTGGATATTTTTACGTTGTTTTAACACAATCACGGAAGGGAATCTACAAGCATGGCCGCTCATTTTATTTATTCTTTTACTGGTTTCAGTCATTGGACTGCAGCCATGTTGGGGCACCTCCTTGAAGGGTTTTTAGTCAATCAAATCGACCCCAGTATGTATATTTACTTTGGTACTTATTCTATCAATCTCTATTTGCCAAACCACTAAGTTACAACACATAAACAAACAAGCACAGGTTTTCAAGTGGTGCCAATGTAAAGACAAATACAGAGAGGTGACAAACACAAATACAGATGCATGCACACGTACACACACACACACACACACATATATATATATATATATATCAGGTTTTTGCGCGTTTTTGAATTTGCTTCAGTAACCGTGTGAGTCTCACCACCTCTTACTTCGTCTATTTCAAA
>JAOPJM010534961.1:0-10019 GCA_027124095.1 Muusoctopus leioderma
TGGAGTTACTCTGTGTGTGTGTGTGTGTGTGTGTGTGTGTGTGTGTGTGTGTGTGTGTGTGTGTGTGTACATATATAAACATATGCAGTTATGTTAGAGCATAAGTGTGTGTTTAATGACTGTAGAAGAAAGGCAAGGATGCAGAGGAAGAGAAACCAATAGAAAGAAAAGGAGGTGAGAGAGTGAAGGAGTGAAGAGGAAGGCAGCGAAAAAGAGAAAGAGAGAGAGGAAAAAACGATGTTGAAGAAAGTGTGTGTGCGTATGTGTGTGTGTGTGTGTGTGTGTGTGTGTGTGTGTGTAAGAGACAGTCACAGTTAGAGAAAGAGGTAGAGGCAGAGGGAGAGGGAGAGAGGCGGGAGACAGAGGATGAGATAGATGAAGAGAGAAAGAGAGAGGGAGATAGATAGTTAGATTGATAAAGAAAGACAGAGAGAGAGAGAGAGAGTGAGAGGGTAATAGAAGAAAAATGAGAGAAGAAAAAAGGGACGCCGTGACAACTAATAGGATGTGACATTCACTAATGTAGGGTCCCATTAAATGTAACCCCTTCTCCGGTCTCCATTCTTGTGTTGGTGGCGCTAGTGATATGTCACTGTGTGTTATTGCTATTAGTTTGTCACTGAGATTCACCGAACAGACGCTGTTGCCCACCGACCTCCTAACATAAACCATAAAGCCTTAACTTTAACACTAACCCTAACCCTAACACTAACCCTAACCCTAACCCTAACACTAACCCTAACCCTAACACTAACACTAACCCTAACCCTAACACTAAACCTAACACTAACCCTAACACTAAGCCTAACACTAACACTAACCCTAACCCTAATACTAGCCTTAACACTAACCTTAACACTAACCCTAACCCTAACACTAACCCTAACCCTAACACTAAACCTAACACTAACCCTAACACTAACCCTAACCCTAACTCTAACCCTAACACTAGCCTTAACACTAACCTTAACACTAGCCCTAACCCTAACACTAACTATAACCCTAACCCTAACCCTACCCTAACACTAATCCCAACCCTAACCGTAACACTAACTCTAATCTTAACATTAACCTTAAACCTTAATTCTAATCCTAACATTAACTGAAATCTTAAAACTTACACTAACGCGAAAGCTAATTCTATATCTATTACTAACCCTTACTCTAAAACTAAACTTAAACCTAACACGAAACCTAATTCTATTCATAACCCTAACATTAACCTCTCTCACTAACTCTAACAATAAGCTTAACATAACCGCACTCTCAGTAAACCGAATACTAAACCTAACCACTTCTCGTCTGCTAGTAAGCCCTCATACTAAACCTAACCGTAATCTTCTCCCTGTAAACCTAATACTAAAACTAACCATAACCCCTTTTCTAGTAAACCTAACATTAAACTTAACGATTAACCTCTCTCCCAGTAAATCTAACGCTAATCATAACCCCTTTTCTAGGAAACCTAATACTAAACCTAACCACAGCCTCTCTTCCAGTAAACATAATACTAAACATAACCATAACCTCTCTCCCAGTAAGTCTTACACTAAACCTAATCATAACCTCTCTCCTAGTAAACCTAATACTAAGCCTAGCCATAACTCCTCTCCTCCAGCAAAACCAATACTATGCCTAACCATAACCTCTCTCCTAGTAAAACTAACACTAAACCTAACCATAACTATGATAGTTTAGAGAATAAATAACTCAGAGACGCAACCCGCATTAACAATATTAGTTAAGATAGTGTTAACATATTTAATGCAGGTAGCATTAAAAAGCTAACTAGAAATAATTAATACTAGCCTGTAATGGAAACCTTAAAATCGCTTCAGGCCGAATCATTAGGATGTCATGCATGAATATCAGCCAAAAAAACAGAGCCTCTGCATTGTCGCTCAACTTGCTAGGAATATGCAGAATCAATGGTGGATCAACAAATCCAAAGAAATACAAGACTACGCAAACAGGAACCAATCAAGAGACTTTGAACTTATTCGAAAAGTCTTTGGGCCTACAAAGATGAGAACGGCCGCAATAAAATCTGTGGATGGAAATCTCATTCTAATCGGAAAAGATGCTATACTGGAGAGATGGCAATAACATTTCGAAAACTTACTTCTTAACTGCCCATCGAATGCATCACCTGAATGCCTTGATAATGGTCCAAAAGTAAACTGTTTCTCTACACTTGTCTGTTCCCCCCCTCACTGCAAGAACTTAAAATGGTGGTCTCAAAAACGGCGAAACAACACATCTGCAGGACCGGATAAAAGTCCAGCGGAACATCAAATGTGGTGGTCAAATCCTCCTCATTAGGATTCCTCACCTCATCCTCCGTAACTGAATACCTTTAGATTGGAAAAATGCAATGGAAAAACTAGATTGAATACTTTTAGATTGGAAAAATGCAAAAATGTAACGATATTCAAAAAAGGAAAACGCACACAATGTGGAAATTATAGCAGTATCTCTCTTCTCTCCACTGCTGGAAAAATCCTCGCAAAAATTCTTCTTGAAAAACTGATTCCCATCGGAGGACGAATATTTCCGGAAAGCCAATGTGAGTTTAGACAGAATCGTAAAACGGTCGATATAATCTTTTCATTGCGACAGATCGATGAAAAGTGTTTAGAACAATGTCGTTCTCTGCACACAATTTTCTATGATCTTGTCAAGGCTTTCGATTCAATGCCACGTGATACTATACGGAAGGTTCTTGAACGCTTCGGATGCCCGCCTCATTTCTTAAGAAATACCGCAAAGCATTTTGTCCGACATTCTAACGATTCTACCAATCCACCACCCTAGTATTAGAATAAATAACGTACACATATGTATAAAGTTACTACACACACAAACACATTTATTTAACGCACGTGTTGTGAGTTATGATCTCACACGCCATGGATTATATCTTCACTGGCCTTCCGTATTTTGCCTCGTTTACACAGACTGTCATATGACTCAATCGCTTGATTAATGTAGTCTTGGCTTTTTGGCGCGAGTATTTTTCCCACTGGTAATATTTTAGCCACTCGGACGTAGTGGGAAAGTAACGAAATTTAATTTCCTGACTTCGTGACCAATTTCAGCCAACCAGAACAGCTGCTTAGGAACTGCTTGCTGGGGCTTACTTTCTACCTATCTTTGTGTATAAAAGAATTGACGGCTTATCATTACGGCATAGACAGACTGCTATCAGCAGCCTAGCTGCTCAACCAGTCTACGTATCTCTCCCCCACCTTCTCACGTTCTCTCACCCTCTCCCACCCTCATCTTCTCTCTCTCTCTCTCTCTCTTCTCCCATATCCCGACGAACACAGACACACGTTTAGAGCTTCACAGTGACTTACGCACACATACAAGCAGAGAGATTTGTACACACACACACACACACACACACACACACACACACACACACACACACACACACACGCACACACACACACACACACACACACAATATAGTGACACACCACCTTCTGTTGGTGTTCATTTTTGTAAACTTGCTGTAAATTCTTGATATATGTGCCACCACTTGTTCAATCTCTGGAAACGTAGGTTTCCCAGTATTTTATGTAAGCGAATAAATGAATGTTCTAGAAAGAATCGTTGTCTTTCTTGTTTTGGTTTTTGATTCGGCACCCACAACAACACCCTCTGCAACCACATCAAACATTCGCTTTACATGTTAACCGTTTCTTGACCATATTTCTAATGAAATACATGACCTGCGTGTTTCAATTAATTTTGGAAATAATCAAGAACACTTTAGCTTTATCATTCAAGGATGTATCTGCGTGTTGATGTAGGTAGTTATGTCATATGTCTCAGAACAGCAAAAATGACCCCCCCCCCAAAAAAAAAAATTGCGAACAGGTGTACAAGGTATGCATTATGTTGTAAGGAAGCAACAAACAGAGGAGAATTAGTGTCATGCAGTGAAAGAGTGAATGCAAAGTGAGATAAGCAAGTATCAAATAAATTTTCGGGATTTTAATCATTCGAGATTTTGATTTTTCCGTATTATGGCATTCAAGCTTGTGGTTTTCGGTATTTCAAACTTTCGGGATTCTGATTTTTTTGTCTTTTTCAACATTCGAGATTATGGCGTTCGATATTATGATCGGCACCCAAACTACATCAGCTGGAATAAGAACTTTCAGCAATAGCTGAGAGATTAAAGTGCAAATCAATGTATTATAACGCAAAATGCTGAATAAAATATTTGACAGAAAATGGAAACAATACAATTAAAGACAGAAGAATACCAGAAGTTAATATGGGGAAGAAATAACAAGCTGAATGGATGGAAGAACTAAATCAGGGATATTGCAGACATGGTGAACAAGAGTAATAGGAAATAAGCGGCAAAGTACTGGAAAAAAATCTAAAGAAAGCGCCAAACGGAAAACCCTCAGGCCCAAATCTAATATTAGGATATTGGTGCATGAATTTCGTTTTTTTGTCACCGAGATTTGATCACTCTGGAAGGTACATTAGATCTACCCAAATGGCTCTCAACTGCCATTACTCATTTCATTCTCCAAAATTGCTAAACCACATACGTTAAAAAATTACCGATCAATAGGTTAGCATGCCATCATGTATAAGATATTATACAGTGGGTACCTCAATCTGTTCTTACAGAATCATTGTGGCACTAATAATATTGTAACACACGAGCAGACTGGGGAAAGAAGGAAGTGTGCAGTTGTATATAATAGCTGCTTAGTAACAAAATGATTCAAGAAAAGACAACAAATAACTGCAGAAGTTGGCTGTAGCTTTCGATATTATATCATAGGAGTGGATTATCGCAAAGACTGCATCACGAAGGAATAGCCTTCAGCCTCCAACAACTACTAACCCTGAATAAAGCTCACGTGAGGCACACAATGGAATACTACTCTCACATCTAGAACGATACTGCTCATGTCCTAGACTACATCCTATGAAAGGCTACTTGATTGATCGGCATGAAGTACCTCACAAACACACTCCAATCTCTGGTCTATAGACGTGTTGTCTCATCTTTCTGCATTTTCTACCGCTACTACAGTGGCCTCTACTCCTCGGAGCTAGCTGGTCTCGTACCACTTCCACTCAGGCACTCCTTACTCACTCATCTCTCCGCCTCTCGTAATCCATATTGCGTCCAACCCCTTGCACTGACACTAATCACTACGCCCAGTCCTTTCTCCGCATTCTTTTTCCACACATGTTATTCCTGCGGATATCGACTTGCAACAGTTCAAGAGGAACGTTAACCATGTAGATCTTACCCGTCTTAGAGTGCCTACGAAGGGCCACATGCACAGCTCGTTTCTCCAGACCAAATCAATAATAGAAAAAAAGCTTTTCAATTATCTAAAGCCCCACAAGCACTAGTAACTGATATTTATCACCCAATGAATTTTCCTCTCACTATATTAAGTATAATAGCCCCACTTAACTATGTGTTATTCATGTAGAAGCCATCCCTGGGAAATTTTTCCATGTCACTATTTTAAATTGCTTAATCAGTGGATGTTTTTTTTTCCACTAAAAGCCAATATATTCCCTCAGTCATTCTCAGATCTGGTAAGTACGAGTAAGACCATACTCTGCTGAGGAGGTCTAATAAGACCGCAACATGCCATGAGTTGTTACCGTTCTTACCAAAGATCAGATTCACTTTCCACTGCAAGTCCTGCATTGAATTTTTAATCAATTTATATTTCGGAGTTGTTTCTCTTGCCTTTCTTGACAAGAATACCCATTAATGCTAAAGACTTTAGTCTATATTACGAGTGTAATTTTAATTCATTAAAAACATTTTCTTGGTCACTAGATTAAGTATGTTAACCCCTACTTAAGATCGTATACCACTCTACATTTGAGAAGTGAGAAGAGACTAATAAAATTCGATGATATACATTCTCATAAAGGCATCTTACAGGGCGATATCTTGCCAGAAATGCTCTTTCTTCTTTTGTTAAACCTATTAAAATACATGCTTACAAAACATGTTCATTATAGAAATGGATATCCCGAATCTAGAAACATTTCCCGTCTTCTATTTGCTGACGATCTAAAGTTGTATGGGCCGAGATTTAACCATACCAAAAAGCAATTACCCAATATTTTAGAGACAGTGGAATAGAATTTGGTGAGTCCAAATATGCACATATGTACATATATATATGTACACACACACACACGCACATATCAACTTACCCATCCATGCCTATTCACAGACATATACAACTACATAGACATAATATATATATTTGTGTATATTAGTCTACGTACATATTATGTCTATGTAGTTGTATATGTCTGTGAATAGGCATGGATGGGTAAATTGATATGTGCGTGTGTGTGTGTTGTGTATGTATGTGAGTATATTTGTGACTTTTCTTTATTGTATATATATGTATGTACATGTATGTCTGTGTGTATGTATATATATATATATATATATGTATATATATATATGTATATATATATATATATATCTGTGAGTGTAACTAATTATTTTTATTTTTATTTTTTTTATATATATATGTATGTATGAGTGTGTGTGTGTATGTGTGTTTGTGCATGCGTGTGTGTATATGTGTTCATACATGCATATGTATGAATATATCTGTATGAATGTGCCTATGAATGTAAGTAATTATTTATATATATATATGTGTATGAGTGTGTGTGTGTGTGTGTTTGTACATGCGTGTGTGTATGCGTGTTCATACATGCATGTGTATGAATGCTTGTGCACACACACACACACATTTTTATGTCTGTGTATGCGGTTATATTTTTATATTTTTACCTCTTAACGGCTGACCCATATCTGTCAAATGTCTAGCGTCTTAGTGACCAGGAAGCGAAGCTGATTTTTAAATTAAATTAATACTAACCCCAAAATAGATATTTTTTTCACTATGAGTCCATTATTTGAAATTTTTTCCATGCTGAAGATGGCGGAAATGTTTCGGAGTCAAGAAGTTGTTTACTTTTTTGAGCCGATCCCTCTCGCTTGAAACATGTGTACATGAATAAAGTTTTAATGCTTCATTGAATTGTTCATTCTTATTTTGCTCTGTGCCCGATCATAATAAATAGCTCTTTTGATGATTATTCTACTGTGAACGGACTAACAGCACATAGAGCCCTTTTGAAGTAATACACAGCGTCACAGCAACAATTACGGATATATATATATATATATATATAAATAAAAGACAGGAAGTTGTCAATAACTCCTCTGTTGACACACTGAGTTCAAATCCCACCAGTGCCTATATAAAATATATCTTAGTCACTATGGTGATATTGATATCAGATTTCTAATGTCTTTTACCATAGAAATATAATAAAAAGTCAACAAAGACCCCCCTCCCCTGACCTTCACATGGCATTTTTGTGTGTGTGTATTCTAGTGATTATTATTATATTGTGTATTGACTGACCACTTGAAACATGGTAGGTCAGTATTGTTGGTCACTGAACAGTGAAATGTCACCTTTATAATCCATCTTTAAAGGTTGACCTTTCCATCAATACTCCATTGCTCCACACTCCACCCTCGACCTCCACCTCCACTGCTGCTATTGTTCTGGAAAACAAGTTTTATGTTAACAGGGAGTGTTGGTCGAAGTCATGTGATCTATTGATGCATGTTGTCATATTCACACTTGAGATTTGATATTTAACTCTTAACATGGTTCCACATGGTACAGCATCATCACATTGATATGAATCATTGAACTGATGATGATGATGATGATGATGATGGTGAAATTGAACTGATTTTGTGTGTAAATACCTCAAGCACCTGTGTTTCTTACCTGTAAATTTCATAATGAATAAGCTGCAAAAAACCCATTTTTAGGGATTTTCTGCTCTACCATTACAGGACTTAGAACATTCTTTAACAGGATGTTAAGAGTTAATGTTGTTGTTGTTGTTGTTGTTTAGCTGGAGTTCAGGCCCTGATACAGCAGACCTGTGATTGAAGACATGGCATTCCAGCTGTGACCATCCAGTCTTACATTCAGGAATATTGTACCTACCCAGCACTGTGTGTCCTTTTTAAAAAAAAACAAAACAAAAGGTAGTAGGGTGTAATTTGAGGGAGATTTTGGCTGCTATTTCTGGCAGGGTCACGTGACCATATAGAGGCTCCTTCGTTCATCGATTTTGTTACACAAAATGTTAAAAAGGGTTTACAGGACATAAGTGGGGGGAGGGAGTGTGTACACACACATAGCAAGGTGGGGTATGGCTATATGGTGTATAAGTTCGCTTCGAAACCACGTGGTCCCACTGCATGACACCTTGAGCAAGTGTCTTACACTATCACCTCAGGCTGATCAATGCCGTGTGAGGGAAATTGGTAGACGGATACACGGAAACTGTGCAGAAGCCCGTTGGTTATCTATGTGTGTGTATGTATGTATATATATGTATATATATATATATATATATAGTGTGTGTGTGCTTTTTGCTGTTTGTCTTCATGTCGTTATTACTTCGGCGAACTGGCAGTCGTTAGCGTGTCGGACAGAATACCTTACGGTATTCTTTCTGTCTCACTGCGCTCTGAGTTCAAATCCCGCCGAGGTCAACTTTGGTACTTTATTTTATCGACCCCGGAAAGATGAAAGGCAGTCAAGTACTGGGGTTTGTTGGCCTTGTGCCTAAATTAGAAACAATTATTATTATTATTAGGTGGTGGATTGGCTGTATCGTTAGCGCGTCGGACAGAATGCCTTGCAGTATTCGTTCCGGCTTGCTACGCTCTGAGTTCAAACCCTGCCACGGCCAACTTTGCCTTTCATCCATCTGGGGTCGATAAATAAAGTACCAGTCAAGTACTGGGTCGGTTTAATCGACTTACCCCTCCCCTAAAATGTCTGGCCTTGTGCCAATATTAGAAAGAATTATTATTATTATTATAATTAAAGGTGCCGAATTAGCAGTCATTCGTTAGTGCATCGGACAGAATGCCTTACAGTATTCGTTCCGACTCGCTGAGCTCTGAGTTCAAATCCCACCGAGGTCAACTTTGCCTTTTCATCCTTCCAGGGTCGATCAAATAAAGTACCAGACAAGTACTGCGGTTGTTGGCCTTGTGCCTATGTTAGAAACAAGCCTAAATTAGAAACAATTATTATTATTAAACATTGTTGTTCTACCACTAAATATTCACTGTATCTATGCAAACAGACAACAAATATTTCAGCACTCTATTTTTATTTTATTTTTCAAAACATGTTTATTATCTATTTCATAATCTTGACACTGCTGACTGGCTTCTTTTTAATAAATCCTTACACTGGTGACTTCTTCTTCTTCTATTTTACACACGACAAGTTGTGATTTGATATCCAGCCCCACCACCACCACCGACACTACCACTCCACAAAATAAATAAATAATGTTTATCACATCTTTTGTTTATTGTTTATTTATTGTTGTTGTTGATTTGTTTCTCGGGGTCAAAGGTTGTGAGAATGTAGACAGGACACTTACACACACACACATTATTGAAAAATAAAACAATCTGGGTGTCTGTGTGTGATATCTCAATCCACGTATCTATGTCAGTGTGCATGTCTCACTCAATCTGGGTCAGTGTATTTATGTCTCGGTATAGGTGTGTGTATGTCTTAATATATATATGTGTGTGTGTGGGGGGGGGGAGACTTAATCCGTTGCCGTTTAACACCACCACCACCTGGCTACCCTTGGGTGCCTTTAGTGGAGTCCACTCTGTTGCAAGAATTTGGGCCAGGTCTCTGGTCTGAGGATACCTTCCTCCCTCCCTCCCTCCAGTCTCAGAAGCCCTGAAAAATGGTGATGGGCTCTGACTAATCTGGGTGTCTGAGAGACACACACACACAATCTGGGTGTCTGTGTGTGTGTGTGTCTCAATCTGGGTGTCTGTGTGTGTGTGTGTGTCTCAATCTGGGTGTCTGTGTGTGTGTGTGTGTCTCAATCTGGGTGTCTGTGTGTGTGTGTGT
>JAOPJM010534971.1:0-10018 GCA_027124095.1 Muusoctopus leioderma
GCATCCGACCGTAAAAATTCTGCCTCAATAACTCTCACCGTCCAACCCATGCTAGCATGGAAAAACGGACGTAAAAAGCGATGATGATGATGATATATATCTACCACCACCAAACTCACCAACCATCCCATCGTGTTACACAACCCAACTACAACACTTTGGTACTCTCACAAATCCCATCATTGGAGGAGACTCCAATGAACTCAGCATCACCTGGTTTTCAAATAGTACAGACAAGAGATGTAACATAATAACACCACATCTAAACTTTTTACATCCTAACAATTCCATTCCAACATACATACTTCACCAAGCCAAGTACAACAACTCTTTCCCAGACATCACTTTCTAATCCACCACACATCAAACTACCACGACCACACCCCACTTTACTTGGACCACCGACCAATTATCAGCGAAAGAGATTCGCACGTCAATGAAGAAAGCAAAACACTTTTATAAACTTTAAAAAAAAACCAACAATAGAATGGGTTTCACCAAGAAACAGAGTGAAGGTTTTCAGAATTCAACAACATCACCTTCACCAACATAGGCACTGCGGTACATACATTCAATAAAATAATAATAGTTGCATCTAAACAACATATCCCACAAGGCAACATAAAAATACAACCACAATTACGCATTAGAAATAGCCAATCTAATAAAAACCAGAGACAACGTCAAACACAATACACCAACACCACACACAAGAGAAATATAACTCAACATTAAACAACTAAACAGGGAAATAACAAAAACAAAAACAACAAACCATAGAAAAGCATCAGCTGGCAAACATTTGTATCCAAGATAAAACATAAAATTTCAAATCACAGCACGGATTCAGACCACTACACTCAACCATTCATATGACTCACAAAACTAACACAGAAAATACATGATGGCTTCAACAACAACAAAAAAAAACCTCTCACATGTACCATTGTAACTACCATCAACATCAGTAAAGCTTTCAACTCCATTCCACATTATTGGCTCGTACAAAAACCTTAAGAAACAACACAAAATACTGGCTAGCAAACTACCAGTCAGGTCACCAAACCTACGTAGTGTACAAGAACAACTCGTCCAGAACTTGCAATTTCCCGAATGGAGTACTACAAGGATCCATCCTCTCATCCACCCTTTTCAACATATACCAACATCACATTACTACACCTCCACAAAACATATAAACAACCTCATACACAGATGACATCCATCAATGCTACTTATGATACCTATTCATATATAGATGGGGTGAGCTAGCGAGTGTTTCGTTTGTTGTTGGGCTTGAACATAACGCAGAGCCAGTGACGATATATGACCGTCGAACCTTTAATCGGTAATACGATACCCCTCAGAAATCTAAACAAATCTAAATGCCTCCTAAGCCCCGAAGGGTTTTTAAGGACCAGCGTTTAGCTTTAGTATCATGGTGTTCAGTGGATAACAGATAAGTCTCCTGGATAGGTCGTTAGCCTGTCACAAATAACATTCCCATATTATCAATTACTTTCTCCTGACATTTATTTCTCGCCCGTCTATCGCGATGATAAAGTCCCGAGCTAAGGACTAGCTTTATGAAATCCTTAGGCCCCTATAAACATTCATTTGCAATGTCCTTGGAAATGTGAAATAACTATCGGTGAAATCAAAGACTAACAGCTCCCTATTAATTTGACTATTTACCAATTGTCTTGGAAAGAATTCTAGGTTAAGTGTATTACAACATCCTCCATTATCATCCAATAACAAACAACTGATTTTGAGACAACGAGGGAGCTTTTACGTGGTTGCTTGACTTGCTAGAAATATCAGCCAAATCTCCCTCCGTCTTAAACTAAGAAGAACACAATGGATAATGGAGTCCTAGATACTCCTAAAAACACGGCATGAGATGGTCATGTTGTTGTTATTGTTATTTAACCCTAGGTCAACCTAGATTAAGCAGACCTATGATCAAAGGCATTCCAGCTGTGACCATCCTGTCTTTTTCCTATGTGCAGGGAACCCAAAACCATATCACCCAACGTGGAAGGATTTCTAGATTGAGTTTATTACAATTGCCTTCTTGTCATACAACAAGAAGCAACTAGTTTTGAGAGGAGGGATCCTCTATGTGGTCACTTGTCTTACTAGAAATATCAGCCAAATCTCCCTCAAATCTTAAACAAAGAAGGACACAGTGGATAACGGAGTCCTAGATGCCCTTAAAAAGACGGCATGGGACGGTCATGTTGCAGTTGTTGCTGTTATTTAACCCCAGGTTAGTCCTAACCGAGAATACCTATGATCAAAGCATTCCAGCTGTGACTATCCCTCCCATCCGTTTTCATTTTTTTTCTTTGTGCGGGGAAACCCAGGACCACATTATCCAATAAATTATTTTCTAAGAAAGCGAGGGTGTGATTTGAGGGAGGATTAGCTGCTATTTTTAGCAGGCTGAACGACCATGTAGAGGCTCTCTCTCTCGTTGGCTCGGAGAGATGGTCATAACTGGCATGCATGTGAGCATAGGTCAGCTGAATCAAGGTTGACCTTAAAAAGAAGAACAACTAGCTTTGATTAACTTACCTGCATTTATCAAGATGTTGGTCGTAGACTCTGGCACAGTTTACCACGGAGGAACTTGTGTCAATGCTATTCAAACAAGGGAGGACGTCGATGTAAGCTGAAGATGAGTAGAAATCGTAGAAAAATAAAATACTTAAAATTACTTTTCAATTCATTAGTATAAAAGACACCGCTGAAACTCTACTCTACTTCTGGACAAACCTACTAGAAGAATTGAACTCACGACTACAAAACATCACATCACTCATTAATTTTATAGCACTGCCACTACTCACAGCAGTGTGCCATTCCATCCTGTGGAGAAAAATCCCCGTGAATTAAGTATCCAAGGCATGATTACAGTGCAGTACCGGTGACGAACTGCCAACCCATCAATTGGTTATCTGGCACCCTATTAAATGAGCTATCTGCAGCTCTCATCTATTTTCTTCTCAAAAAGATTTAAAACGAATAAATAAATAAATAAATAAACAATGAGTGTAATAAACAATGAATAAATTATATACTCACTTTGAATTTTTCCATTGCACAGATAGTTGAATGTATCATGTATGTATTCTAACTTGCTGTGTATTTCATTTCGGTGATTAGGACATTCAAGCATTATCAACTGGTAGCACATCTCAAGGCTACTTTTATATCTGTAACGGGAAATATATTCGGCTAATTACTTGATTGAATACAGCTATAGAAAGGTGAAGAAAGAACACTTATAAATACAGGGTGTTGTACACCAAGTGTACCGTGACAGTAGCAGGCATGGTTCCCGAACATTAGACATGGCTTTTTTGTTTTATGTTTTTAGATTTGAACCAGCAAATGGTAAGTGTTTTTCTTTTTTTCCAGAGACACATTTGAACCCGGAATATATACCCGGCTTGTGAGGAATTATACCTTGGGTACCTTTAATGGCGCCCCCTCAATTGCAAGCATTCAGACCAGGTTTCCGATCTAAGAATAACTTCCTCAAGTCTTGGAGGCCATGGAAAGGGTCATAGGCACTGCCCCTTCCTCCTTTGACAAAGACATTAAAAATTAAAAAAATATACCACCTTTTGCTACTTTCACTCAGTAAAGTGGTTGGTGATAGGAAGGGTATCCAGATGTAGAAAACATGCCCAAAATGGAACATATGAACATTTATCCCGATTCGTTTAGGGGGGCAATAACTGTGAATAAGAATTGACTCGGTCCGTGACGACCCATCCAACCCATTCAAGCATGGAAAAGCAGAAATAAAATAATGATGATAATGATGATGATAATGATGATGATAATGGCACCTATTTATGAGAATGAACACTTTCACACTCCAGAGCTCTTATTCACACGGAAGAACGCTTAACAATTCAGAGTGTTGAGAAATATAAATTTATTCAATATTCCATCTTTACTAAATCCTAACCACGAACCGAAACATTCAAAATGAGACGTTAATGATAATCAATCACAAAGACCGCCATGACATGCGCAGACCATTGAGTAAACTTCTGACACAAGAAATCAAAGACGATTATTAATTTGTGGTCACAATTATATTGATTATATTGTTTATTTTCATGTGTGTGTGTGTACGTGAGTGTGTATATGTGTGTTGTTTTTATAGAATTATAAACCAAAGTTAATACACCATTGATAAATACTTGTTCTCCCCCATCGTCGCCCACTGGATGTGAAGTTAGTCTGCTGCTGTAGGTTTTTGTCCATCATATCAAAGGATTTAAGTACAGTAGTAGCAATGAAAACTTATTCAGAAATTTAGCAAGATTTGTAACTATAAAGGTCTAACGATAAATCCATAGCTAAGAGGAAAATAAAAACGACAAATAAGACAACCGTATTCTAAGTATATATTTAAACAAACAATACTTTCGTAAACTGAATGTTTAACGTAAGAGACTATGTTCAGGCTCCGTGCATTAACGCTAACCCAACTATTGTTTTTGCATGCAGATGGCGTGTAAAAGTAATACATTCTCTGGATATTTGTACTTTTTCTACGCCTACACATGTACGTTACTGTTCATTTACTTAGTGATTCTTTCATTCTTACTTTGGCATGTACGGGGAAGTGCATGCTCCGCTGAGGAGGTTTCATCAGATTGAAACATGTCCAGAGTTTTCTCCCGAAAGACTCAAAATAATACTAGTCTTAATATTAGTCCTTGACTAATATTATTCATTGACTAATATTAGTCATTGAATAATATTAGTCGTTGACTAATATTATCTTGGCTAATTAGTCGTTGACTAATTTTATCCTCACCAAATATTTTTTTCTAGTTAACATGCTTAGTGCAGCCTACATTAAATATGTTAACCCTAACTCAACATAAGAAACTATGCTTTGCTTAAATGTAAAGCACACCCAGCCTAAATTATGCACCGGATGTAATATTTGCCATAGAGGACGAAGCCAAAAACTAATAGACACATTCAGAGGGGCCATCTATAAGTCCGAAAATATGTGTTATAGGAATCAGTTATGCGGCCAGTTTTCTGAAACGATAAACCATATCCTCAGAATATGTTCGACATTAACTTCCCCAATGTATAGTTATATTTTTACCAAATTACAAGGATATACAACACCAGTTATGAGAGATAAACTCCCACTGGATAGGATGCTAGTCTATCTTAAGGGTTTATTTTTCCTACAGGATTAATTGAATTCAATACTGTAAGCCAATTAATAACATAACTTGTCAATTTACAGTGTTACTGTTGCTGCTACTGTGAAATATATACTACCTCAATGTACTTATTTAAAGTTCGGTGGATTTAGCTAAGTACAGAACGCAGGGCTGGTGAGAGGACACGAACCAACGAGCTGTCGGCTGGTTGTTTGGTAATCTAACAACTCGTCTGCCCGAATTTTACAGAACCTGAAAGAACTAATATAAATACTGTAAAGTATTTAGTAGGGTGCTCTGCTGTTTCTGTCACTTCTTCATTCTAAGTAAAGAAAAGTATTGACTTTGTAATTAGAGTAAAGTTATTAAGACATAGAAGCTATGTGTTGGAATTAGAAATGAGGGGAATAATACAGTATATAGTTACCACAACATAGAAGCTATGTGTTGGAATTAGAATGAAGAGAATGACACAGTCATTTCGGTAAAGACACATACAAGTTTATCAATAATGGCAAAGAAGCGAACTTAAGATTATCGCCAGACTATGATCTGTAAATATTTCAAGACCATATTTTTTCAGAGAAACATATTGTTGCTTGTGCTTGTGTCATACCTATCATCCTAAAGTAATAATCACTTCTCACATCGGCACAAAGCCACAAAGCTGTCGGTTAGAGTGATTCACTGTGAACATATGTTTAATATTTCTTTATTGACCCTGAAGTAGTGAAACATAAATATAATCCCAGTAGGATTTGGAGAGACACTGCTGGAGAGCTAAGCAAGAACTCATTAGTGATATACTCCTATAGACACTCTGACACGGATATACACGGGTCGGCAGCCCAGCAAAAAACATTCATCAACAACACTGTACGGACACGGGATGTTGCCCTGCTTGCTGACTTCTAGAACGCTATGCAGGATCATGTTGGGTGGTGTGATTGAGTCAGGTAAATCCGAGCAAGCTCGACCAGATAAGGACTTGATGTCTGAAAGTAGAGCGACGAAACTAAACACCGCAGGCTGGCGCTCTGCATCTCTGCCGCTTTTCTATAATGATAATTATAATAATGATTTCTAACATAGGCACGAAACCTCAAATTGTTAGGAGAAGGAACTATCGATTATCTCACCTCCATTAGTTGACTGGTACGTATTTTATATACCCCCAGAAGGATCAATGCTAAAGTTGATCCTTTGCCAGATTTGAACTCATATTCAACTCAAATTAAAGTTAGAGGGTTGTCAAAATTGACAATGTGTGATGGCCACTTTCCAAATGTTTCCTTCAGCATGTCCAGGACTATAAATGTTTAAACCAACTAAAGAACTAAAAAAAAGAAAAAGAATAATTACCTGCAAATTTTCTCCAGATGAATTTCCATCCATGAATTCACCGTCGTGGTCATGTTTGAATTGATATCGAAATGTTTTAGCTTTAACAGGTTCTCACATTCTCGGATTTGTTTTGTTTGATATAACTCTGTACATTTGTCGTCCATACCTCCAATAGAAAAATGAAAACAACTTTAGATTTTAACTAAACAAACTTTACCAAAAATGTTATATAGTGATTTCTTTTTTGATTGGCTTAGCGGAAAAAAGGACAGCGCTCATAAACCCTTTTCAGGGCTTCCGTGACTGGTGAGAGGAAGTTATTCTTAGGCCGGAAACCTCACCTGAATGCTTGCAACAGAGTGGATTCTGCCAAAGGCACCCAAGGGCCAGGTGGTGGCGTTAAATAGGGTAAGGGATTAAGTCTACCACATAAAGTCATAGATTTAAGGGGAGAGGTGTAGTTGATTAAATAACAAAACAAAACAAAAATATCAAACAAAAAGTTATAATTAAGTAGATAAGCTCATCATATAAGAACTGACTGTTAGAAAATTCGACAGATGTGGCACAGATCTGAAAGCAGATGACGTGAGTTCAACGAAAGTCTTCAATACTTATCCACATAAAATAATTAGCAATGTGTATTTATTTTCTGTCATGGTAAGAAGATAGCGTGGAAGTAGGAGGCTGTCAAATGACAAATAGAGTATGAGTGATAGTAGGGGAAGTAAAATGAAAATGACTAGAAGGATGAGGTGTTTATCACACTGCCCTGACTGGCAAACTGTGAAAGAGTGAGTGAGAGGGTTAAAATGAGAGTGGATTGGAGTAAGTGGTTAGCTTTATGTTGCTTTAAGTATGACGAGAAATAGGAACAATTTTAATATGCTGATAAATAACGATGGAAAACAAGGCAATCTTTATGGAACTCACAGTTTTACTATGAATATTGTGATAAAAGAACTTCTGGAATAATGATAATTACATGTAAATCTTTCAGTGTTTTATAAATAATATTGTAATATTTTTGTAAATATAGTATCATCATTTTAAATTAAATTTCTATAACTATCATTAAAACATTCAGTGAACCAGTAAAAAATGTTATAAGTAAAAACAAACTGTCATTTTTGACGGCACAAGTGTCTATGTGCTTATATACTATTGTGACCCATCAGTTTTGGTGGGCAGCACGCACTCTCACATTTACAAATTATTGGTCTTGGCGTTTTGGTTAAGATCAAAGTATAATATTTTACTATTAAATACAAAGTGTGAAGTCTTTAGGTAAGAAATTTATCAATGTCCTCTTCACCTCTCATCTTGAACTGATGTGCCATTCTCTATACTTAAAACTGTTGCCATTTTTGATGACACAGGTACATAACTCTCATAAATAAAATAGGTAGTGTGTGCATGTGTTTGTGTGTGTAAGTCTTCTTTTCACTGTTAATTGGTTGAACACCCACAGCTAAAACATCGTCTTTGAGTGTAACTTGACACTGAGCATTATAAAATTATTTCATTCTATATTTTAAACAATTCAAACGTAAAACTGGAGCTATGCAAGATACTCTATACTTGAAACTTAGGCTCCATATCAATATTAATAATATTTATTGCTGGTTACTTGGTCACACTAAAAATGTCATGCTTCCTTATGTGGAATGTATTACAGCTGTAATTAATTATTATTATTGATAACATATTTATTGCAAATATACAAATGAGAAATGGGTTTTATTTAATCTTACGTATATATATATATATATATATATATATATATACGTAAAATCTGGGTTTCCTGTTCAGTTGAACAAGGTACTCAAAATAAAAAACTGAGTGTGTAGAATTTTTATTCGGTCATTAGTCCAACAAAAGTACTCCCTTTTCGTGAGAGAAACACATCAGGAACTGACGTGTATATATATATATGTATAGAAGACCCTCCAGACCCCATACCACTTTGATTGGACCCCCCCACTCTCCAATACTCCCACCACCTCCTTTATTTCTTCCTCCCCCTTCCTCCCTCATCTTGCTCTTGACCGCCCCTGGTTTTTTCCTCTCCTTCTTTTCCACCTACTCCCCCAAAACCCCACCCAACCCATGGTGGAAAGGAGAGGATGTTAAACACCAAAGATGAGCAAGCATGAATGGAAGAAAGAAAGTGGGGGAGATATAGAGAAGAGCATTTACGTAAAACTCGAACCCTAAATCGTTTGGATAACGCAGTCTGGTTGCGGGATTAGCCAGACATTAGCCAGACATTAGCCAGACATTAGCCAGACTTTCGAGTATCTCATAGATTAAGTCGTCAAAGAGTTGCAGGGACGACGAGAATCTAAATGAGGGACTAGCTCTAAGGATGTATAATAACTTAAGGATCGACAGATAATCCTAAGAAAAAAAAACTCAAGGATCGACAGATAATCCTAAGAAAAAAAACTTAAGGATCGACAGATAATCCTAAGAAAAAAAACTTAAGGATCGACAGATAATCCTAATAAAAAAAACTTAAGGATCGACAGATAATCCTAAGAAAAAAAACTTATGGATCGACAGATAATCCTAAGAAAAAAAACTTAAGGATCGACAGATATTCCTAAGAAAAAAAACTTAAGGATCGACAGATAATCCTAAGAAAAAAAAACCTTGATGGGACTCAATTACATTGATGTTTTTAAGTAATTATTTAAGGTTCGACCCCTTAGAGAGAAAGGTGGGCTCAAAAAGGAAGATAAGAAATTTGGACTCCTAGGAAGCACCACGCCGATGGGGGGGGGGAGCATAATGGAGGGGGAAGAATTTGGTGAATGGATCCACTGTAGACTGGTATTGCGAAACAAGATGATTGAGAATCCAAAGTTCACATTTGGAACCGTTAACTTGTAGGCCCCTACGGTTAAGTTCCTCAATCATCAACTTCGCTGTAGCGAGGACCCTATGTGTGGGGGGGGGGAGGGTCTTCCCAAACAAAGATCGTCAAGGTACCAGATATTCAAATCTAGTTATTATGCTATAAACTTCATAAATACTAATGTAATTTGTGGTTTGTTTGTGTGCGTGTGTGTGGGTTTTTTTTGTGTTCACGCCCGCGCGCGCGTTAAACTCATACATGTGCGTGGACACGCGGCTTTTGGGTTAACACGTGAGTGTGTGTGTGTGATTTTTCACATTTAAATGCGTCGAAGGCGTTAACGGAAGATTTTTTTTGGGGGGGGGGGCTTTTTTTGTTTGTTTGTTTGTTTTTGTTTTGTTTTGTTGTTTCTCTGTAGACATTGATAAACAGGTTTCCCTAATTTGGAATTTTTGTTTCGAAACAAACAAATAAATAGATAAATAAATACATAAATAAAACAGTAATGACGATGATGATGATGATGATGATGATGATGATGATGATGATGATGATGATTATGATAATCATCGTCTGGAGAAAAAAAAGAAGAAAAAACAGA